>JASANE010025628.1:0-50120 GCA_030248225.1 Trileptium ribeirensis
ACCCTTGGCATGGTCGAAACGTTTTAAGGCCAGCGGTAGCCTATAGCCATCTGATGAGACCCGTGGCATGGCCGAAACGTTTTAAGGCCAGCCGGGCATAATTTCAACCATAATTATCACCAATCTCCACCTCCACGTATGTGGAGGGGAAAACCAACTTGACTTCAGAAACTGGGAGGAGGGAGGGGGGGGGGGTAAAACGCCCATTTTTCATCTACTCACGCGCAATACATTTAGCACAAAACACTATTTTTTTAACGGAAAAATTCATAGTGTTCTTTGCGTCATTGCAAATTTAATTCTTATTTTTTCCATGTATAAATTGACTGTTGACTAATAATCCACAGGCCAATCACAACCTAGGCCAAAACTATTTCCGTGCCTATTGATTGAACCATGGTTTTTTCAGCGGCTTATGAAATATGTTAGTCATAATTAATAGACCTTCTGCAAATTTATCACCAACGAGTATGCTTCTATCGTTGATTGTATTTTCGAAAAAACTCAATTAACTGAGCGGGTAATGTGCCGGTGGTGTCAATGCATACAATACTTTATAACTTGTCACTATGATTGGAATAAGTTTGCATGAAAATAACGCTTGTTTTTATATATATGCTGTGATGTTATTGTGTTATTTGTTATGTACATATTAATTCAATGTGCTCTATGGGTTACTAGTACTCTGAGAACCATCAAAATCAGGACATATGCGTGTTTAAGCAAAACTTTTCAATAGCGATTGGGGCTTTATTTTGTTTTCTTTTTATATTACCGGAACACGTATAAGCATCGTTTCGCAACAGTGCAATGTTACTGTTGACCAAGTTCGGTGAAGAAGGGGTTTCTAAATCATTATCAATATCAGTACATAGGGTCACCTATTTTCGTCTAAAACGGAGACAAAAACTTTTATATTATTTGGGTTCTTGGATATTTAATTTTAAGCAAATCTTTTAGGTTTATATGTAAAATAAATCAATTATTTTATGTCTTTTCGTCATTTAAACGTTTACATGCCTAATTTTAATATTTTAAATATTTATAGGAATAACGCTGCTATAAAAGCAGGCGGAAACGTTGAAATATCGTTTGATGGAAAGATCTGTCGCTTGATTATCAACAAAGTTGCTAAAGCGGATATTGGCACGTATAAATGTCAAACGTCAAGCCAGTTTGGCGAATCTAGTTCTATGTGCAAGGTTGTTGCAAAAGAGGAGGATGATAGTAAGTTACGACAAATAGTTGTACGTATTAAACAAGATTTTCATGAAGATTGTTTCGTCGATAAATGACTAAAGCCATTTTTGAAATAATTCAATTATAAAACATTTGCGTTTCAAAGTAACCTAATATGGGCTTATCTGGAGCAAAAAGTCAAACGTAATTTATCGTTTTATACATATACCAAAGTTTTCTCGAGAATTCTGTAGCAGATTTTTGGTTTCAACTTTTTAATCGAGCCCGATAATCCTAACCGCAAGTAACTTTAACTAATAAGCAAGCCATGAGTGCCCAAGGTCCGTCCCCTAGGAGCGTATGGAGGCTTGGCGGGAAGGGGCGTACGGCAGCAGGCGGGCATACCAGGGAGTAACCAAAAATTTTGGTCTATTTCCCCAATTTTTTTGTTTTATTTTCCTAATTTCCCTTATACAATTTTTGTAATTTTGTCAAATGCTGAAATTGTACGCGCGCCTTGGGCAGATGGGGAAGGGGAGGGAGGGGGTGGATACCGGAGCTTCATAGGATTAGTATGAATTAGGGGTCAGCCCGTACCCCCTATGGGCGTCAATGACTTAAGTCATTTCGGATCTGCTGTCCCTATCAACCAACGAAAATACGTGTTATACATGCATAAGTTACGACAAATAGCGTTAACGTTACTCGTTGCAACAGTTTACGCATGCACAGAACTCGACAAATTGCGTTAACGTAACTATTTGCGCCATTGCTTATTAAAACAGTAAAACTTTCGTGGTGCTAACTATAAGCGGTTAACAGCATGAGAAAAGTCAATCTGTTCCTATGTATTACAGGAAACGCGTGCCAGCGTGTACGGTATTTTAGCATGAACTACCGAATATTAGGGTATACGGATGCTTATCGATTGCCTTTTGGCTAGATTACACCTGTCAGTTTAGCTACACAAGAACAGACAGTTCGAGCACGGCATAGCATCAAGGTAGCTACAGTGATAAGACACACGTAACCTTTTCATTCGGTACGACAGAGTGAATCCATTTCTTTAGTCGTGGATGCTACTAGACTTCTAACAGTGCTACTCTCCAGCCGGTTTAAACGGGTACTGAAATGGTACAAATTATGCTAAGAGTTTGTGTTCATTTTGATGTATGAAGGACACATATGTAAGCTTTCATTTCAGCATAATTTGATACTGATAAGATTTCATTTTTAGAGAAGAAAGACGAAGAAGACAAGAAAAAGAAGGAGGAAGAAGAAAAGAAGAAAAAGGCCGAAGAAGAGAAAAAGAAAAAAGAAGAGGAAGAAAAGAAGAAAAAAGCTGAAGAAGAGAAAAGGAAAAAAGAAGAAGAGGACAAAAATAAAAAGAAAACCGAAGTGGATAAAAAGAAAAAAGTCGAAGACGAAAAGAAGAAGGAAGATCAAAGTCAGTTGACACTAATTTTTTTCATACTTTCTATTAAATTTAGACCATATATATTGTATAAAATATGTTTTTAATGCAATGTTAGTGATGCAATAGTAAACTACACACGAGGATTGAAACATGTTTTTAAGCATAAACATATAGCTAAAGTTTTTTCGTATACTTGGTAGACACTAGAAATATTTCTAGCTCACCAAAAATCATGCCGATTTGTACTGTGTGAAAGCTAAATATATAGCCTTTTGTGAAATAACTTGAATTGTAGCACAGTAAAACGTTTTTCTAAGATAAAATATTTATATGGCGCAAAATGTTATTTCACCGTGTCAGCCGCTAAAGTTGATATTTCTTCCCCTTAATGCTCCACATGTCGATTATGTAGTATAACGCGATCATGGCCCAATATAGTTGGCAAAAACAGAACAAATTCCTGGTTGACATTGAATAGCAGTTATGACAGGCTTCTCAAAGCTAAGTGACCTGTATGGCTTAAAACTGTTATAGATTGATAGCCAGAATAATAGTTGTGTCCTTAAATTAACAAGGGTCAGTTAGTGTCATAATACCTTGAACAATATGTAGTTTTTTTGCACTGTCTATACAGCACCTTAAACTTAAACTTAGTTGTAACTTTAAAAGAGCAGGGGCACTCTCGTGTTCGAAAATCTTGTTTTGGTGTATTACGGTTGTAGATAGTAATATGGACTAATATTGATTAGACAAATCGTTTGGTATTAACTGTAATTACAAGTGAGTAACATCCGTATACATGCTCTAGGTCCGAGCTGCCATGGAGGCGGAAGGCGGTAGCTGAGTCTTTGGGGGCAGGAGATGCCATCGGCCTTCGGCATAGCAGGGGTCAACTGGTCGTTGGAAGGGCATAGGGCTGGGGGTACGGGCATTTGGCGCCTAAGGGCTCTACGCATGCGCCGTCGTAGGGGAGATGGAGGATTGGGGCACCTGCATTAGGAGACGCACTTTACGCTAAGCGGGGGCGACGTGTCAGAAATGGTAACCCCTTTACACTACGAACATGTATGAACATCCGCCAGCACACATATATCCCTAAATAACATATTGTTTCATTTATCTGTTTTTAGAAGCCAAAGACTTACAAAAGGTAAGAATAATTTATCTAAAATTAATGAATTTACGACAATGCCGTGGATTTATGTTATATGGTGTGATTGAAGTGTCTTTTTGGATCCATAATCATAATAATACATGTAGATGGTTTGATGCACATAGTATTTACATCGTTTCTAATAGATCATTGTGTATAGGCTTGAACGCATCATAATTCGGAATAATACGAAAAATTTAATTTTTACTACATCGTTGTTATGCGTACAGTAAACTCAAGATGCATGAATTAACATTTTAATGTAATTTGGATAAATTTAGGCGGTATTCATTCTCTCAGGGATATATGCATCTTTATAACGCATGTATTTTTACATACATTAGGCATATCCAAGACTGTAGTGTTAGGTCATAGTGTAGAATCCGCTGGTCATACTTCGTTTAGCAATTACAAATAGGAACCACGGTAAATTCATTAATAACAAAATACAACAAAGTAATATCATGGCGATAGAACAGTATCGTAGCTAATGATGTGGCGGACTGGAAACATTAAAGGTAAGACTCGAGTAAGAAGTAAAAAATATAGCGAACGATAGGAAAATATGCAATGATTATGGCGGAATATTCTGTTTTGAAGCAAGGAAAACTGACAATATCTGTACAGATGAATGTATACAGACAATATCTAGGAATGTTTGGGAACAAATACGCAGCTGTGACTCCGTCGAATTTAATATCACTAAAAATGCCCCATATGAAATTGACTATTGCATTGTTAATGATCTAAAAATATTCAGTCACAAATTTTACTACAGCTACAGATGATATATCTCACCTACTAACGACTTCCTACAGATAACTTAACAAAATATACATGACGATTAAGATGGCAACGCTATTAAACGTAGCTGGTCGATGAGCAAGCCTTCCGTAGTGACTAGCGGGCAAGGGGATCTCCCTTGGCAAAATTGCTCAAATGGGCCTGGAAACGGAGACGTGAACCGCATCGCCCAACCAGAGCCTTAAGGCGTGAGGTCGGCGTCACCCAAACAATGCAGGCAAAAAACCTGAGCAGAGAACGAGTCGACACCGTATACGACCGCCGGCATAGGCATGCACGGATGCGGTCAATTATAGCGTAGCAAAACCAACCGATGCAAACACGCCAGCACCTGCGTTGGTCTGGTCCGACGACGGTGAAGTCGATTCATCCAATGCCATCAACAGGTTATATATACTATGTCCCAAGGACGATAAAAGGTGGATGGATGGATGGATGGATGGCTATTAAACGTATAATTAATACTTTGCTTATTTGGCCAGCATTGAAAAATTGCTTATTGTTACGAAAATAATTTGTAGAATAATTAAATGAATAATTTGAATCGCAACTTTTTGTTGTACACAATACGTATGATTGAGCACCGTACCGCCAGCATTACCATTTTATTTCCTTGAAAGCTAAAATGATTTCATTAATTAGGAATAGTCTAAAGATTTTTTCAGATGTTCATTACTGAATAAAAACACTGCACACAAGCTCACAAACACACAACAAAATTTTGCTTAAAAATGTGTGAATTTTAATTTTTTTTAAATTTGGAAGCATAATCGCTCAGCTGTGATGTCGAAAATGTACACATTAATACTAAAATCCGCTTATATTCTGTCGATTGTCCATAGGTGATGAGATCGCACATATATGCCATTTAAATGTCTTACTTAATTTCAAAAGATGCACGACGAACAAATGCTAGGACGCTTTTATGTGCCGCCTTTAACATATTCAATTCAGTCTCTGATGGGGGCTTGCCAAACATATGTACGATTAAATTTCAATATTTCTACGCCAAAAAAAGCTAGCCGATTGAATATAAGGATATGCCGATTCAAACACTTAGCTCTTAACCATTGCTTGTTCACTTTCTCTCTAGGAGCAGATACGCTGCACTATTTTTATCCGTCAATTTAGTGTGTTTCTCACATAACCAAAACTACTGACCATCGATGCGGGTTGATAATTGTTTTAAAAATATTTGCATGCTTCAAATTCTTTCTTGTCGCTTCGATATTATGGAGCTGTTGAATCAAACTATCAATTATAGTATTATAATAATCGATAAAACAAAGATATTTTAAGGATGAGAAAGCAAAACAAAAGCCAGAAGTACCTCAAATTCAAGTGGATGATCATGCTCAGGTAGCCGCTCATGCTCAGGGCATGTTAGACCGTTGCTTGGGGCCCATAATACTGCTTCTCAGCTTGACACAATATTTAACTGCGGCTTAATGTTCGAATTAATCTTTTGTGGGGCAAAAAATAACATAATCGTTCTCATGCAAACATGCACAGGAACTAAATGCTGTATAACCGTATACCGACTAACTATAGTGAACGGCGACTCACGCTATAACAGCAACAACACTCAATGGTATCATACAGAATCATTACGAAATGAAAAAGATTTCATTGTTGGTGATGAGCCTCAGACGGCTGACTGTGTTAGGAAGATTATTTTATATTGCCAGCCCAAAAATCAAATATCGTTAATTGCGAATGGACTATTGCATTTCAATAAGCGCTGTACACACTTAGACCTAGTACTATAGTAGCTATAAATGGCTAATTTTGTCACAATTTTCTTGTAGTCCGACATCTCTAGCAGACCAGATATCACACTGCTGCACCAACCTAGCATTATGATTAGATTTTGCTCTAACTCCCGAGAACGTAACTCTGATTATTTTAACTTTGCGATCGGAGAACTGTCACCATTAACTTTTTGTGGCGTCTCATGTATAAGCTACTGCACAGTTATAAGCCACTTACGATGTATCATTTTAATATCATACTCGTGATTTAAATGATTTCCGAATTTTCAAGTTCATGGGTATTGGCCGTTGTAAAAATTTATAAACAATTTCCATGTCTAAACCTAACTATGTAGATTCATATGGCATTAGGTCAACTATGGCATTAGGTCACCTAGCTTAGGGAGAATATATTGTCCAGCGGTGCGAAAGATGTAACCGCGGGGGCACGGCAGAGGGAATTACACATTTTAAAGTTTTAGAAATATATACCTTTTACCAATTTTCCTGAAAATTTTCCAATATTGTCCAATTTTTACCAATTCCTGCAATTTTGCTAAAGTTGTACGGGCACCGCCTTCAGGGCGTGGCGAAAAGTATGGGTGATTCGTGCGGAACTTCAGGTGCCGGGGCATAAATATGGCTTAGGACCGTCTGATATTTATAGAGGTAATCGCGCTAACCGCACCTCCCTACACCACGCCCCACCACGGCCCTCTTTCAGCGAAAACCTGTGGATAAAGCTTTTCTTATATGAAGCTGTTTATGTTACATAATTTTAAATTACAAGATATTAATAAGGATAGTTATGTGGATTAGGGATGAATGTAGGTTTAGTACTCTTTTGCATGAAGATAATTTAAGGCACAATACGTTGAAAACCCAAAAAACTCGCTAATAAGTAATTTAATTTAATCCGGCTTGGGCGATAAACACTCGCTAAAATTTTTTTCTTTTTACTAGCATGCTATTTGATATTTGATGGTTCTAACATTGCTGTTATCATACATCTAACATTAACATCTTTTTTGGAAAAGTGTTACAACGCTAAATGAAGCCCAATTATTCGTATTTATGTAAATTTTTAAGCAAATTGTAGCCAAATTACGTCATTTATCCTGTCAATCGCGTTAAATTACTATTTACGCCAGCTGAAAGAGAGTACAATAACTAATGAATGTTTCAACCTAACTTGACTAACCTTATAGCGATCAGAAAATGTATGAATTTACGAATGAATCAGTTGTAGTAATCAATTAACTGCCATTAAATTGTCACGGTGTGTAGAAAAACATGAGTGCCATACTTACGCTGTGGGTGATTATAAAGTAAATAGTCTGTAGATTGCTGTTGAATTCATGCCACACAATATTTAAATATTTGCGCCTGCTTAATACAACTCGAATAAACGTCAGTGAATTCAATTCGTTATTGTTATCACATCGACTTCAATCAGTCTCTACACGATACGCCATGCTGAGTGCACGATATATCAATAAAGCCTCGGTGTTAAGCAGCTGGTATTTAAAAAGTCTGTATAGGCGCAAGATTCAAGATTTCAGTTTTTTGCCTCTTGTTTCCAATATAAAGACAAGCCTGGTTGATTTTTTTAGACAAATTCAAAAATTGATAGTCGCATTTACGTAATTTTGGTGTCCTAGAATTTGGCTGAAATCTAGGTAACAAACCAGAGTTTTCTGAAAACTATCGCCGGCAATCCTGTAACGATGCAATGAAACCAGTTATTTATTTATTTATTCAGCTCATTATTTTAAAAGTCGACTTTATAAAGGATGTAACGACTTCCATTACTTTCACCTCATTTTTGGTCGCAAATTGATAAAACATCAGCACCTTTGCCTTACCAAATTGCTTAAGTCTATTTGAGTTTAGTCGTCTGACGTAAAAAAACAGGGAGAATGATTTGATTTAGCCATTCAAACGTGGATTTATAACAAATTTGCTTTAACAACAACAGAATGCTCCAGCCTTATATTAACCTTGATAAGCGGTATATAAAAATGTTGTCTGTACTATGAAATTGCAACAACCAAGAGTATATATTTGTCGGTTATTGACTTTCATAAATAATTGAAATAATATGAATAATTCAGCTTTTAGTCACAGGATATTGACAATTTGCGAATTAATTATATGTATACTAGTAAATATTCTGTCAGTCCTTGGAATATTTACTAGTATACATATAATTAATAAATCAAACTATAGAACGCTCAAATTAAACATCATTGATATACGGTATCCAAAACCAATGGATGTTTTATAATTCCATTGACTAAAGGCGAGTTCACACGCTCAAACTTTTTGCTCAAATTTTGACCAAAATTTGAGCTCAAATTTTGATCAAAAATTGAAAGCATCATTTTTGCTTTTTTGATAAGTTTGAACGTGTGAACACTGTTCAAACTTTTCAAGAATACTCCTGTAACCAATCATGGACGAGAGGTATTACCTGAAAAAGCTTTTGCTCAAGCTTTGATCGCAAATTTTGAAATATTGCCATTTTTCTTTAAAAATTACTGTCAAATATTATCAAAATTTGTTCAAATTTTGAGCACAAATCTTGAGCTGAAAATTTGAGCAAAAAGTTTGGGCGTGTGAACACGCCTTAAGGTTATTTGTCGGTCATGGAATTTTATAAATAAATGACACTGCATGAATCAGTGACGTTTTCATAACAGGGCAAGCGAGTGTTGTGCATTTATTATATGTAACTATGTCGCATATTGTGCGTATGGTTATGATTTAGCATTGGATTTTAATCCGGTCACATACTATTAGCTTGCAGTGACATTCTTACAAAGTTTTGGGAAATATTAATGTTTTATATTAGATCTGTTTCCTAACATTTAAACACAAACATATTATACTGTTGCGGTCCGAATAACAATTTTCACTCACAAATTATAGTTCTGGGGTTAGCTTTCCAGTATTATCTACTCTTATTTTGTTAACATTACAGTCAGAGTCCGAGAAAGCTGCTGAAACGGCCGAAGCTAAGAAAGAAGAACCTGCACCGAAGAAAAAACTTGGCAAAAGGCCAGATCCTCGTGATGCCAAAAAAGAGGACCAGTCAAAAAAGAAAAATCCGTTTGATGTTCAACTTAAAAAACCGAAAGAAATCGAAAAGTCACCGGAGCCCGAGCGTGAAGCCGTTAAGCTGAAAAAGATTCCAGATAAAGAAGTGGAAGATGCCGGGAGTGTCGAAATAGCTAAAGTCAACGGTCCAACGTTGCAAACCGTATGTTCTGCGCGATGAGGTTGCATTGGTTTATAGCACAATTTGCACCAAATCAGGAATTGCGGCAGTTTGCGTGCACACTCAACGTTTCCGGCATTTTTATCATCAAGATAAAAATCAGAAAATCGCTGCATAGTATGCTGTCCACTTTGCTATTACTTCAGAAGCTAAAATCCTCTTGATCCCGCAATATGTAGACAGGCTGTAAAGACAGCGCTATCAAGACCGGGAATGTAGAATTTTCTGACCGAAACAGGAAGTGCAATAGGTTATATCTCTATCTAAACTATTTTGAAGAATCATCTGCATCAACCTACATCCAAGTCTTAGTGTTTTCAAATTAGCAACTTAATTATTTTGCCGCTGTATTATAAGCCTTTTAATTAAAAAGATTCGAAGTATTAAATCGTAATATTCCTAAATTCCTAGTATGAGTAACCGAAGCAGACTCATCGGCAAATCTATATATTTGGCTCTGATAGCATATCATGTAATATCTGGCAGGAGTAGTCATTAGCAGCAATAAATTTGCGATTGCCATTTGCCAAAATTCCTTTACAAAATTATACGACGTTTTCGATTTTCGCGTTCTATTGACACAAGACGATGTAACTATTAGCCGCAAGATTACTGGACAACTTGAAATGATTCTGAATTGGCTTACATAAATAGTGCAGGGTGCAGTCAAAAACATTGTTGTAGTTAAGCAGTATTTGTGTGACTTAATTGCACGGATATGTGTAATTTTCTGTAATAACTTCTTTACGGTTGGCTGAGACAGAAGTCTATACGTTTAGGAATAATGTGTGAACTAAAGGCTACAACGTCACATTATTTTATAAACTATTGCAATTATTGTGCACTTATTAAGATTCTTTATCGTATTGCTGTGTTTCTATTTCTTGCATGTATATAAGCGACTAGTTACGACGAAATTTTGACTCGGATCTGCTTGATTGTAAAAATGTGCACGGTAAGAGTGGAGATTCACGGATCAATAACAATTTGAGTATCATATTTCAGACATACCACTTGAATAATCTACGTATTGATTTCTGCCAGAATAGTTTGATCTAAATGCTGACAGATGTTGCTATATTTATGTATGACTCTAATTATTGTTATGTATGACTAAAATTTAAGGCTGAATATGCACGCACAGACGTACCGAAATTGCATCTGCCAGATAAAGGCCAGGTATTTAGTTGGTACTTTTTATCTGTTGTGGGAGCACTTAGCGATTATGATGCAATTATAGTTGAACTAAGTTTTATACTGGAACTTTTTAAATTAGAATTAGGATTTTCAATTACCTAAATTATCAAATTATTAGTAAATAGAAAGCTAAATACTAAACTTTAATTGATACCCATATTTCAGCGCATTGGCCAAACACGGCATTTTACAAAAGAAAACATTTACGTCCAAAATTCAAAACTAACACTAATGAAACGTCTATAATTATGCTCCCCAACTAGGACGAGTTTACAGATGTGGAATATATCGTTAGATTCGTTTCGCATCTAGCACTACATTGTACAAAATATCGAAACGTATTTTCATTGTAGTGAACGGCGAAATACTAGATGCTACGCTGGAACCGCTGGGTAAACAGACTTAGAATCCTTGCAAAAAAATTAGGGATAGAACATGGTCATTTGTGAAAGGTAAGTAATAAAATAATAAAGTAACAATTTTCGATAGTAAAATAGCAGTTGTCAAAGGCGGATTTTCATAGCGCGCTCGTAATTCGATTTACCCAGTGAAAAGGCTATTGTGAGCTTCTAGCCACCGTCATTTAGCGTTCATTTCGAACAATTTCCTATGCTTGATTATCGGACTTCTGTCAAACCCTTCAAACTAACACAGCAGCGGCGGGGAAATTAACGTTTGGTGTGACCTAGGGTTTTCAACCCAACGGTTAAAATTGTGTCCAAACAGTATCCCAGCACGAGGTTGATTGCTCCCAAATGCGTTACTTTATGTATATTATATGTTTCTTACGCCCGACACATTTCATTGAAAAAACCGATGTTAATTAGAAAATAAAGTTACTTCTACAATAGTCAGTTCCGCTATTTTATATATTGATGAACATTATTGTAACATTTTTCTGTTAGCTCTGCTTGCCCAAGATGGCTGTTCTATCATCGAAGTATCGCCTGAATATAATATATTACTTTTCGTTAAGGCCATTTAGAAGCATTTTTGCTTCTAAATTTCGTCAAAAATTTTTTAACGCAAATTTTTATATCTACGGCCGCTAACCATGGTGTTTTGCCTAAGAATTAACGTGAAATCGCTTGTACATTTTCAAGAACGTTGCCTTTCGCTAAGGCCTTTGTAGGTGAAAGTTGTCTGGCTATGTATACACGTTAAAGTTCTTTAACACGAATTTATATATTTACGGCCACTAACAATCGTTTTGCTTGATAATTGACATTAAATTTCTCGTACATTTTGAAGATACCAAAGCAACCTCTTCCATATATTACCCGACCCAGAAAAAGTGGCAATACCTATTACCCCACAAAACACGTATGACAGACATTTTCACTTTTTAGAGCTGAGACAAAAAATATAACGCTTTTGATACTACATGTCGTGTTGTTTTCTATGATTAATTACGGGATTATCATATGTTCCTGTCATAAAGAATCATGAAGGTCGTAATAGCTTTTTATTGCACTTACTTTTTCTTTTGCACGTTTCTCATATATATCTAAAGCACGACTAAAGAAGTGGTAATTTTATTTTAACATTTCACAAACATCTGTGTGGTTTTCTCGTTTATGTCAGATTTATTTGCATGCGTATTATATATAAATATTCATTTCTTTACGGTCCAGGTCACAAATCCAACACATTATTGCCAGCAAATGTATTCGAATTTGTACCTAAGAAGTATGGTGAAATATGGTATATTTATGCCTTATTGTGGGCTTGTGAAAAGCCAACCGCATTCAGTTTAAAATTTGGGTATCGCAAGTTTTCCAATATACTCGGCGTATCGGCATGATACAAACTATCAGGAGTGGCAGGGATTAGACAATGAATAGCCTTGAATAATGAATATAGTCTTAGTCACAGATGAGGAAAGACAGCGAGTTGCAGACCTCTATTTAGACAGCGCGACTGACTCTCAACTTCATAGTCTAATCTAGGCCCGCACTTTTTCGTCTTTCCTAGTCTAAGTAACAACAAGAATAATCTTATGCAGTGTTGTCCTCTGACATATTGAGCAGGGAGTAACCGGAATTCCGGTTCCGGTTCCGGTTCCGGCGAAAATCGTGTTCCGGTTCCGGTTCCGGCAAAGGGCAAAAACCATACCGGAACCGGAATTCCGGTTTAAAAATTTTGTTTGAATTTTTCCACGTTTTTTGCTTTATCCTGTAATCCAAACATATGTAATATATATTATACAATGATCAAGCTCCAATACAACCAAGCAAAAGAAAAGATTAACTAGCCAATTTGCCGTGTAAAACGTAAGTAGGGCACATAATTTGAGCAGGAATTTTTCATAATAACCTGCAGGAGTTTGTTAAATCAAAGCCAGGTCGATGCGTGTAGCAGCTATTTTACACATCCAGAAGTCTGTGGGATACGTTTGAATTAAACCGGTCCAAATCGGTAACAGAGTATGGCTTACGCAGTACTTACTGTATGCTTGGCTAACATAAATTGCGTCAAGCACCCGCCAGAGCGCTTGTAAACTTGGTAAATCAGTCTAAATTGAAGTAAACTAACGTTGTCTGCAACGCAGCTATAAACTGCTTTCTTGGCAATGAACTGTATTTATTGAAACTGTGCGAGCAGCATCACAGTGTGTCTTATTTATAGCATTCTGATTAGAAAGTTATCATCATTATGATCTAACTGACGGGCACTGTTTGCCCAACGCTAGCCTAAACAGTGTCTCTGACCACTGATCAGAGAATTACCTTCTATCTATTATTTTCTCTTAGAATCATATAAACCAATAATTTTAAGTTTCCTATAGAAGAACATACAACAAACGTATGTGTAGTAAAGGGAGGCGACTGGAGACAGAGCGAAAGTGTGTATTCTACGCTCCAAGCTTTGTAAGCATATTCGATTTGACGCAGTATATGTAATGGTGTATAGTGGAAGGCATTTTTGCTCTGGGTGTCCAAAAATCGACATATTTGATCGATAAATAAACATTATTAGCTTCATCAGTCTCTTTAAAGTTTCAGAAAGGCAATAATACCATCTCAAAACCTTAAGTTTAATGTAAAAGTTATTTTTAATGCATTTTAAATCCACTATACCTTCATTTCTTCCATCATCTGTTTTAGTATATATAAATTTCGAAGACCAGGTTCCGGTTCCGGTTCCGGTTCCGGATCCGGTTTAAATGGACGGTTGCTGTTGCTGGTTCCGGTTCCGGTAAATTTTGGTTCCGGTTATTCCCTGATATTGAGATAGATCTGAGCCTTTAATATGTAATTTTTATGTTCTGGAGTTTAGAAGAGACTATGGATGTGCACTGTGAACCCATGCCAACGTAACGAATCTTACTGTATGGCTTTTTCTGTTATTAAATTGTGTGCCTAGATTTTATTTTTAATAATGTAGACATGTTGCTATAAAATCAGCGATTGAATCAGTGCTGTAGAACGAAAATGATCGTTTATTTATGTGCACGGCTGGGTTATTGTTAACATGGAAGTTTACTTTGAAATCATAGGTTTATGATACTAGTAAAATATAACTTTTTTTCGCGCTAACTTAGAATTTGTCTTTATTTTAGTCTTCAGCAGCATCCTCTCGTCGCTCATCGCGTGCGGATGTATCTGAAGCCGAAAGTACCGCAAGTGGTACGGGCGCTAAGAAAAAACTAGGCGCAGCTGGAGCTGCCAAGAAGAAAATTCCGTCGAAAAAAGAAGACGAAAAAGAGAATCCCTTCGCCGTTCAGCTGAAAAAGCCGAAGGAAATAGCGAAACCCGATGCTGAGGAAGGTGAATCTGTCAAGTTGAAAAAGATTCCGGGCAAAGAGAAAACACCAGAACCTGAGTCCAACACGAAACTAAATCCAACACCTCAAGTTGGTCGACGGCGAAGTTCAGCAGCTAAGGGTGGCGCTACTCCTTTGCTAACGGTTAGTTGCCTCGTTGGATACATAGGATAGTGAATTAAGCATTATCTGTTACGTTAGCAGTTGGGCTTTATGGAAATATTATCACAGATGTGATTAACGTGCGGTTAAGAGTTCTTTTTTACACATCTTGTCGAGTATTTGTTTTTTTCATATGAACTTGATTTGAAACTTATCACCTTTATCCATTTTTTGTAAAAAAACTTTATGTCCAAAACTAAGAACCAGATCAATATTTCGAAATATGCATCATTTAATTCGTTCGGATAAATTTGAAAACGGGATTAGTATACCTAAAAGAATATAGCCAGAGATTTTGTTCATGATTTATATGAAAAACATGGAAAACCATGCAATTTTAAAATATGCCCGCGAATATGTAAAAATATTCGGTAAGGCATGATTCATATAATATTTTGCAATAAATCTCACGTTTCTACTGGATAAATTTCACTACACCGTAACATAAAATTAACGCCAACTCTTTGGAAGAACAGCAGAGATGACATTAAAAATTACTGTCAATTATGTATCTATCCTTAGTTTTTTCTAGCACTTCCTCAAATACAGAAGTTTGACATTTACTAGAGCAGCAATAAATAATAAGAAGTTTGTTATAAATGTCTGACGCTTCAGAAAGCGGGACTCAGGCTTGAAACGTTGGAATATTGTGAACTACGAAATAAACTTCCAAAAAAAATACAATACTTACTTTACACCACAGTCTGCATTAAAAGCAAAATTGCAGATGACTCTAGTGCTATTAAGCATTACTATTATATTTAATAAACACTGAATACTACACTATATAGTATATTATGATACTGCTATATAAATATATTGTTAAAATTATATAAAACATAAGTAATTAAATGTAATTGCAAAAGAAATGAATTAACGATTGTTTTTTAATATTATTTTTTTAATATTTAAATAATATTAATTTGTAATACTATAATGAAATATATATTTATATCCATTTTAGTTTAGCATGGAATGTGTCCTGTTCCTTTTTTATGTTGTTTTAGATAAAGCTTGACTATATACACCATTTTCTTTTAATTAACGTTTTATTTCGTGTGCTGCTTCATATGTGCCTTAGCTTTGATAAAACTGCTTCTAGCGAATGTGTTTTAGCAGATTATATAATACTGTCTAATTTACCCTACTTGGTGTTTCTTTAATGTTTTATAGATACTTGTCATCATATTATCATTGCTAATTCGTTTAGTAAACATTTTCTGCGCTACGTCTTCAATTTCGTTCCAAAATTGCATGATATTACACAAGGAATCAAAAGCTGTAAAATCAGAAAACTGTTGTAACTTATCGACCTAGTTACGATATTATTTAATAGTAGCATGCATAAGCAGTGGGTAATTGGAGATATCCCGAAAAGAAATAAAAATGTTCACTTCATTGCTTTCAATTTGCATATACAAGTTTTATTTGCGCTGATTTTTCACAAATAAAGCAACTCTGATTTCACTAAAGACCTTATTCCGTTACAACAGTCGTAAAATCGTAAAAGATTATTAAATATAGTTAGGTTTGATTAAGGAAAGTGTTTCATCTAGGAAATTGGGCAAATGAAAACCTAGTGACGATGGCTAGACGTCAATTCTCATTGGGTTAGTTACATTACGGGTACTCTTTCAAAATACACCTATCATAACTGTATTCTAAATGTTAAAAATATTTATTTTATAATTAATTTAATTAGCTAGTTACGTAAACTTACTTTATATTTAATGGGCCTATTTTTGCCAGGGGACACTGCGTTAAGCTCGCGAATAATTCATTCTCACGATTGTTGTGACCATTTTCAGCACTCAAACACGTTACATACGATCCAAATTCGTATTTCTTATACTTGTATGGTATCATCACTATAACGAAAGATGCTTTTCTATTATGTACTTGTGACTCCCCTTCCAAAATTGAGTCGTATTCACTAAATTTGCGTATTATTATTTAAGGATGCTTGTCGCTTATCAAGTGAACTGTTTAGCATATCGGATTTCCTTTTTTTCCTAACGATGTTAATACCTGTGTTTGCTGTTTACGAAATGTTTCTGCCCTTAATTTGAACACAGACGTTGATGTCGCGCAGGTTATGTTCTGTGCAAATGACGAATTTCAAAGCTTTTATCCTCATCCCTATGCTTATTATGTGTTAAATTTGGAGCGAGTCCACTTTAGGTACGTACACCATGGTTGCTTTTTTAAAAAAAGTCATGACGAACTCAATTGTACAGAAATTCGCATTCACATTTCTTCTATCGGCATTTTACCGAGCACGAACAGGGAATCTGTGATGTACGAACCGAATTTACGTAAGCGCACATTCCTACATTTAGTACGTTTGTCAATGCTCATCAAATGACATGCTGCTTCGGATAGCTACGTTCTCCGGGAAAAATGCGGTTGGTAACAGCAGTTTATCGTGTACGTTGGCACTAAATTGCAGTGCTAAATCGCAAAAAAAATGGGAGCGGCAGCTATGTGTTATTATATCGCAAATCTTGTTCGCGTACATAAGGAGAAACAGTCAAGTGTGCTTAATTATCGCTTATACGATCGTGAACTGACTTGACAACAAAACAACCCAGGTGTACGCGGCTAAAAAGGACTCACGCATATGCTCAGCCACGCCATACCAGGTCATACAGACAACTCCAAACGTTATATTAATAAGATAAATTTTTACGAGTTGTTTTGCACCAATAGGTATCGTAGTAATAGTGATGGAGAACTCTAGATTTCATAATTATAACACCGTATCTGCTTTGAATGCAGCTCGTTTATTTTAAAACACTTTTCGCTCAAGTTAATGTTTATCCCAACGTTCAGCCATACCACTTGCTGTGATCATACATGGAATTGAAAAATCTTTGAAATATGGTGAGGCAAGCTGCAAGTGGTAGCGAAAAAATTTAATTACGTAAATTCAGGCGTTACGGTATAGATTGCGGGTTGAAACTTTCGCGTATAGCACAAATTTTGAGAACATGTGTTTAATTGCAATTTTTATCATCACAGACCAAAGCTAAGGTCAGCCTTGGCTTATATAACTGAGTTGTATTGAGTGCCATCTTTCATATATTAAGCTTAAGCCTTAGCATAGGCTACGGTCATTATATAAATGGTCTGGATTATGATTAAGTGTAGTTCGAGAAAAGGCCACACAAAACATCTCGAAGTACGGTGTTCCAAGTTCTAAACTATACACGTCGTAAAACATTCCTTTGTTACTTAGACCAAGGTCAGTGTGGTTAACTACAAATTTTCTGTATTAATGTAGGGGACTTGTGAAAAAGTGAAAAACTCTTTTTGTCTGACGGCAATTAAGTTATGTTACCCTAATATGTTACCCTAGTATGCTATTAATTCAAGATAATATTATATTTTGATGCTGAACATCTTTTTAAATGAATAACATAACGGGACAAAATATTTATTTTACTTAAATATTAGCAACTCTGAGTTCACAGTTGCGGAACGGCAACGTTGAAATTTGTAGGTATTTCAAATTTAATGATCCACCCATTTTGGGAAACAAAATTGTACTTTGTACTTTACATATGACCAATAATTCCAACAGACCTTTTAACACTTGTGTATAGCGTTTTGCCGTGTCAAGAACCTCGATCTTGGTGCATACAAGCAGGAAGCCACGAACGGAAGGCAGGCGGGCAGCGGGGGCTACTGGATTAAAAAGACGCCCAGCTGGAGCACGTACTTGGTTGTCTCCCCTCGTCAAGTTTTTCTAAATTTTTATGAGCTTACTGGAAATTTTCGGCGCGAGGGTAGCCGGATTATTAAGGGTTGAGGAGGGGTGTAGTTCTTAGTGTTAACCCTTTTACTTCCTATGGGCACCTATGCCACCGTAGTGTTTTACATTATCTTGCTCTTATACGTGTCTTATCTGAACTTGCGCGACACCCCTCAGATGTGCTGTGTTATAGCTTGCCCTTTTCCTCAGGCTCCCAATTGTTCTCGGATGCCTAACGGCCAATAAACTGCCAATCGCAAGGTTCCTGGCCGAATGCATTACGGTACCGACTCAATTGCCTCCTATAACAGGAAAAAGCACATCTACTTTCCCAATCTATACATTTGAAGAGAGATGAACAGGTACTATCTAGGCTTCTTAAAGCATACGTTTCGACTGCATGAACCCGATCCAGAGGTAGCGCTCATGTACATTGGAAGCGACATTTCCTGAACGACTGCCAAAAATTGTTAACGCTGAAGTAAAAAGCCGTCGATATCAGCTACAGATGGGAATTAGTGAGACTTATATGCTATGGAGGCGCCCCACGTCGGAGGGTCAAGCAGATTGAGTATATATTACTTGACACGGTTATACAGTAACATTGTGAAATATAAGTATCAAATTATTGCGGAATGTACCTGGATGTCTAGAAATTGTTGATGTACAGACATTGCTGCGAACTTACAAAACATTACCGAATGAAAATTTTGGTTGCACTCGAACTGCATCTGTATTTGACCCCTCAAATAATGCTCTTTTATAACAGATCTATTAACAGCATTCCCTTTGTAGTTCGGTTTTCCTTCATTCCGTTATTTATTCTTACACTTAAGCAAAATCAGATAACAAATGATGAAGAGTATGGCACTTATTTTTTTGCCGTTGTAATACCTCACAAATTCAAATATCTATTGAACTGTTTTTTACCGAGGTTGTGATAAAATAAGTGCCATATTCTTTACAACGAGGCCGGTCTTTTATTGAACTAAACTTATTAAGTTGGCCATATATTTTAAACTTTTGTACAGCCAATGGAAGTGTCAATAAACGGAGAAATATCTGACGACAATAATTCGGATCGAATGTCACAAAATTCGACGTCAGAGATGCTGTCAGTTGCAGCCGTCAATAATAGCCTTACGCTCAACGGAAACGAAAAAAGAGCATCGCTTAGTGATTTGCTTAAGGTAAAACACAATTGGAGTTATTTTCAATAATTTTCACCCGAGGAGCTGAGGCTTTATTTCTACCTCATAAATTGCTTAACATGCCTTCTTTACCCTCTATAATCGTCGAATTTTAACAAAAAACAGCTTACTAATGAAATACATTTTAGTTAGATACAAGCAACTTTTAATAAACATATGATAAATTCTAATTTTAAATATATTAAATAAATTAAAGAAATAATTATACACATTTAACTTGCACATATTATACACATTTTAATTCTGGCATTTATTTTACGTATATACATAAAACTAACAATAAATTCCTATTTTGCGAAGACCAATACTTTATAAACCACGAATTACGTATAAATACACTAATTATATATAGATAGTGTAATGTTCAGAATCACATTATATCAGTGAAAATGACGCTTTGTGATATTTCTAGAAATGTTTAAAACTTTTTTGTAAAACTATATGAACTCAAAACATAATTCTGATAAATAAAATGCGTTTGTCATCTATAATTATTCGACAGGAAATTAATTGGAGATGGTTAAAACCTATATTCCTAAGCGTACTTTTGGTAATATGGCAAAAAATATGAGATACAATTTAAGAATGGATTGCAATTGTATTGTCTTTGCGGATGCTGCAAGTTAAGTTCAGCATGCTGTACTGCAGCAGTAAGTAATACCAAGAGTTTATGATGAACCCTTGAAGAAGAGTGTGACGCTCATGCCACACTACGTTATATACGTTGTGGGATGACGCGGTCCATTTCTGCTTTAGTTGTCCCACTTTGAGGGGTAGGGAGAAGTTTCAAACTGTTGTCCTGTCCCCATCCCAACTTTTGTCCTACCTTTCCAACTTTTGTTCTGTCCTCCGCCAAGTTTGGTCCTGCCCCCAAACTTTTGCTCCAAAGCTGAACCAAAAACTGAATTTCTTTATTTTTTGGTTCGCCTTTGGTCTAAAAGTTGGTGGGGGTGACAGGACAAAATTTGAGATGGAGACAGATCAAAAGTTGAGAGGGGGAGCAGGAAAAAAGTGGTAATCTTGCCCCTCTTAAAAGTGGGACAGATAAAGGAGAAATGGACCGCGTCATCTCGAAACGTATATATATAACGTAATGTGACATGAGTGTCTCGCTCTTTTTCAAGGGTTCATCATGAACTTCTGGTAATACCTAGTTTAAAACCAACAGCATCTTGTTGAATTTTTAAGACTTTACAATGAACTCATTTTGCGCAAACAATTCCCACAGTTCAAATATTTCCAGTTTAGTTTATAATTGTGAAACAGTGTCAACGACACAGAATTATTAACAATTTTTCAGTGTTAGCATAAGTGTATGAAATGCTAGAATTTATGGCTGATACAGAATTGTTATATACAAGAAACTTTAATAAATAAACAGCAACATTCAATATTGATACTTGAACTTCATCGAACAAATTCTGTTTGTGTGTTTCTATTTGTGTTTCTACACACCCATGTTAAATTTCAATAGCGATTTTATTGCGTTATACGCTTCGTAATCTTCGATTTTCGTTTCGATTTCTGTAGCACATGCCTTTATATCTAATTCTAAAATAGCGACGTTAAATAAGTATAAGAGTTCGAAACGAATTAGCACCGCAGTAAACTTATAATAGGCAGGATGGAGCAACCATAGGCAAGATGAAGTATTTATAAATGTTATGCGAAATTACTTGGTCTTGATTGCACCTGGATGCAATTTATTAACATTCACAATTTTCAAATTACTGCGTAATTGTAAGTCTTATGTGACTAGTGCTCATAGAAATATTGGTTCCATCAAATTTCGCAAAACCCACAAATTTTCAAGTTCAATAGGTTCTATGAAGCGCAAAATTTATTTCTGATAAGTTTTTCAAATAATTACTGCTTAATTACAATTGTTATGATTCTAACGCCCATTGAAATACTGGTTTCATCAAATTCCGCAAAACCCACAAATTTTCAACTTCAATAGGTTCTATGTAGCACCCAATAAATTTCTGGAAGATTTTTTCAAATGACTGCTTCATTACAGGTGTTACGCTTCTAGCGCCCATAAAAATACTGGTGTAATCAAATTCCGCAAAACACAAATTTTCAACTTCAATAGGTTCTATGTAGCACCCAATAAATTTCGGGAAAATTTTTATCCTCATCACCTTTGTGTTTTATGGTGGATGATCGACACGTACGTGTTGTGTCGCTACAAACATTCCGTATCGCAGTTTACTGAGTTATCAATGTTGACAGAAATCAAAACTGTATGGAGCAGATGCCAAACGCGGTAAACGTAAATAGTTGCAGGTCTAGAGATACCATGGTCTTATTTCAGAATCAGTTTGATATAAATTATTCGAAATTGTTTTCCCAATCTAAATCTTTTCAATTCTCTTTTATCTAAATTTCGATCTGGTACTCCGTTTAACATCTAATAATTTAGCTTCTAATATTATAAAATCGTGGCTTCTCAAACTTCAGGTTTCTGGCGATGACGCACCCGTAGTTCAAATTGGAAGACGTGCATCTCTACGACCAGGCGAAAAAGACGATTCCGCGGTTTGTTTTTATTTCTGTAATTTTACAGCAATCAGGCTTTGACATTATTTTCGACATTTTTCATGCTGTTTGTTAATTGCGTTTCTAGACAACTGTTGATTTTACTAAGTAAACCAACCTATATTTAAGTAATGCGAATTAAAATTGTGGTTCATTAGTTATCTTCTATTCAGGACGGATATACCTTCCATATGATCAAAGCTTTGATTACTAGCCCTGTTTGATGCTTAACACACGCAAATTCAAAACTTTGATTTTCTATTAAGTGATGATTTTACTCCAGTTGGAAGTATGGTATCATCCGTGTAGTACGTGGCTTTGATTTGAGCAAATCTGCAGTTTTAGACCTGAATTTTCGCCTTACAACCAGAAAGTAACAGTATAGCAACGTAGATAATTTCGTTGGTTAGACGTTTGGACAAATACGTTACTGATTTCAGCCTATGATTGCACTTTTTCCAATCTTATAAGATTATCTGTATAACTGCGAATGTTAAATATAGATATTTAGTTTGGAACATCTATATTTGAGTTACGTTCTGCTGTCTAAGCAGGCGACTATCATATATTCTAATTCAAAGACCGTTTTAGTAAATATCGACTTCAAAACACAATTTTACAAATTTTTTAGACATTCAAAAAACAAATTCATTTCTTGTTAATTAGCAGTGACTAAAGAATTAATTTTTTTCAATATGCAGACTGATGTGATTCAATTTAACGAAGAAAAGCATTCCCTAATAGCTGGATCTAGAAGCCGGCTCCCGATCTGTGCTTTTAGGCATATTTAGGTATATTTGAATTAGGCGCAAAACGAATAAATATTCCGGGTTTAACATATTTCGGTTATTTTTAACATCATGACGCGTAACAAGTTTCATAGCGTCATAACAACGCATATCTCAGCATTGCTGACGGCTCAGATGAAACATTTTAGTAGGCGCACGATTACAATATGTTTTCTCTTTATAAACTATACCGTATAAAGCTTTATCAAAGGCGCGACTTCTTAAAATTACGAAACATATGTGCAACTTTGAATTTTATACGATGCATATATTTTGGTCAAAAAAGTTTTAAACAATATTTATTCTGTAGCACGAGTTTATTTAAACAGGCACTATTTTGAATGCATCAGGCTGGTCAAAGACCTGAATGGCATCGCCGTTCAACGGTAATATCTATTCGTGTGAACTATAAACATCACTTTAGAAACATTTCCCATTCTAAAGTGTTTTTCCGACGGCTACAAAGTACAGTTGTCTAGTTGTCTTCTGTCTACGTTTGCTGTTCTATTTAATCCTTCATTATAATAATACGTACTGAAACGTGTGTAGTGTTTTATTTCATGCAAAGGCACTTCTGCTCTGTAGGTTTTATTTAACAATTCCGGATTTTGTTTTTTGAGTGAGTGATTATGGTGAATAACACTCTATTATCCTACAGACTATTAGCCTATAGCGTTGTATTTGGCTGAAAGCACCAAAATTTTCCGCAAATTAGCTAAAAATTGCCATACCGGCTTGAAACGTCAAATCCTTGTCCAAAAAATTCAGTCGGGATAGGCATGCCACTATTTTTATGATCACAAAAATTACGAGCGCAACAGTTTCGGCATGTATGAGATACTAACAACTATAGCTATATATACTAACGGAAAGTTACATCATTTGAGTGTTTTCACTAACAGTTTTATTTCATACTGTACGAGAAGAGCCATGCGTTTTTGTTGCAGATTTATAAGCGCAATAATATGCTCGGATTAATACCGTGGTCTTTGCGATATATTCTTCTCATAATATATTTCTGATACCGAAGGCTCGTGCTGCGAAACACAGTCGAGTTTTCGAGCCTTTATTTAAGCTTCATTGATATGATTTAAACTGTGATCAGAAGACGAAGAAAAGCAAATCATAAACAAACCACAATATCTCAATGTCGGCGAACTCAGGAGAACAAGTAACTTCAAATTGGAATTTAATTAGGGGTACAGCCCTTTAAAAAATAATTGGGATTGATATAAAAAATAAGGATGTTCTCGATCTAACTATCGCGTATCAGGGTTGTGTTATAATCATAACCGTGATTTCGTATTGTTTTATACTGCTATCAGCAAACTGCCGAAATTTTTCATTAATAAATTTGACGGTATCCTACTTAAAAACCCGTCAGTACTGTAATAACAATATTCACTGCTAAGTTAGCTCATGGACCTGGCTACGTATTCAAAATATATCAAACATGTATCTCTTATAAATGGTTGATAATATAGCCTTGATTCTGTGTGTGTGATTTGTTAGAATCGAAGGTTGAAGGGCTATCGCTTTGTATTACTACACTTCGTCTAGTATGGAATTTGTCCGGTCAATATCTGCGAAGGAACTAGCTTTATAGGCAAAACAATCACAGGTATACTTTTTAAATCTTATTTAGTATATATTAGCCTATCGAGTTGTGGACAAAATTTCGTTTCTAAGCTATAATGACACAGCAAATATTCCGCTGACAACGTTTAATTGTAAACAAAACTGTCATTAACCGCATGGAATTACGTAGAGTATCTCCTTTTATTGCTGAATATCTAATAATGGAACTTTGTTGTAAGCGCTGAAACAAAAATTACGGCTGTAAATCTTTTTTCTAACTCTATTTCTAAGAAACAATGCCAAACAAAGCATACTATGAATAATAAATGTCTAAAATGTTTTCGACTAACAAAAAAGTTGTTTTTGTTTGCACGATATAGTTTCAAATTTTCTTTTGATTCAGTCTCCACAATGGTTTAGTAGAGTGAACAATTTCTGACTTCTAGCCCACTGTAGCCGTTCAGATTGTGGGTTGTGGTGCAATATGGATTCGTCAGAAAATAAACGCAATATTAAACGTCGGTCGATTCCAAAGGTAACAAGTTTTTTATTCCTTAATACAACTACATAATGTTTTGCTTATGTAGTTGTATTTTTTGGTTATTATTAATTATATTGCAAGTAAAAATTGTCATCAAAAATTTTGGTACGTTGATCGTTTGGCGGTAATAATTCTTTCAGACCATAGCATTCATGTAAAAGGTCAGTATGTTTAAAGCATTCAACGACGCAATGGACTCCTTGATTAGCTTAGGCTTAGAGATATCCGCATATTGTTGAATCTGCGGTCACCATTAATATTACTTCCTGTTCATATTTTCCGTTACTTCATGCAAGAATACAATCACCAGTAATGGATATTAGTAATTTGGGAAAATTGATCTGTTTTAAGTATATATAAGACGAAATCTGTTTCAAAATCTAGGGTTTGGTACTAATGTATTTAGTTTACATACTTATAACCTTTCCTTGACTAATCACTATAACTAACAGCAACCTAGTATGTATGTCGCGCCTTTTAAGTTATTTATGCGATAGACTAATTTTTTATCAATCCTTTCATGCTCGAATTAATTTGTGTATTGTACAATTTTTGACAAACCCAAGCCCTTGCCAGAGCTCAACCCCCGTTCAGGTGAAAGTTGACTACGCACACCACTGCGCAATATGGGAGCTGTTTCTTGGTTCCCTACGGAACCTCACAACGCGAGCGAATAACAACGCACGGACAAACCTACAACGACAAACTTAGTAAATGCAACGACTCACAATGTGCGTTATGCGGCGTTCACGTTATAATGTCCCCAACGTTTGGAACCTATGTACACCACACAGTGTGAGGCACACTGTTGACAACAGGGTGTCTTAGACACTCCCATGTTTTTAATAAATTTTCTCAAAGGTAGCTAGTTCCGCGTATTACCACTTATCGACAGTGTCAGGAACACTGTGTCTTCTCTCAGCTTTATTGACGGTGTTGGGAATTATTCGAGCAATGTTCATGTGGGTTAGATACAAATATCGTAAATTTAGAAAAAAACTACATACGTCAGTTGACTAATAAACGCATTAGCTACAGACGGTGTCCGTTATAGTTAATTCGTGCCAAATTGGTAGCTAAGGGTGTGTACGACACTGTCAAGAAAAAATTTAGTAGCTAGGAGTGTGTGGTACACGCTCGGCAATTGATTTACAGTATGTGTGTCACCCTGACTGGCTATACAGTATGGTCGCGACTACGGGGGGACAAAAGTTCCACACCGCGGAGACATTATAACGTGAACGCCGCATTAGGTCCATTTGGGCATAGTGGGCATGAAAGGACTAAACAAACATATCATTTTAATATTTAAAATATAATTAATAATGTGGACAGGTCAGGAAATACATTTTTGATTATGCTTCATTTCCAAAGTGAACTATGAGGTCTTTCTTGTTCGAAAGCCCAAGCACAAATAACGCAAAATGCTTTATAACGTAAAATATGAAGAGCGACCTCATAAGTCAACTATTTCCAAAATCGAACTGGTCTTATTTCATTATACGTAGTTTCCTCAGTTGGGGCCGTAAAGTTGTAACTGGTTCGTCAAATACAGTAGGTGATAAAGCAACAATGGTTGTATTAACTTCAAACTATTCGAAATACCTAGAAATGTATTTCTGAAGTCCGCCGAAAATATTAGCTTAGTTTTCACATTCTGTTAAAATTGCCTTTTCTTATAAACATTGTTGCTATATATGTGGATTTTAAAATAAATATGTGTTGTTAGCTGGCCACGTGGTCAAATATGGGTTGTTTTCAGCGTACTCGAGTTAAAAATGATTTTGTATTGAACAGTTTACAGTTGATTGATCCAAGCGTTTCTCAAGTGTTTGGATATTCGAGTGTATGTTAGTTAAGTACACTGAATTAAGCGTATAATGTTCGCTGAAATATTTTTCATTTTTCTCTGTATTATACTATTGTATATTTCGTATCGAATTTATTCGAAGACTTGACTTCAAAGAATTTTCTTGGTTTGCTTAGTTTTGAAATTTTTGAAACTTTCCAGATATCATTTGGAAATTTTTCAAGACAGCGCCATAATTATACAACACAAAGTCTTGCTTAAAAAATTTTCTCCACCGACAATAACTTCCATGGGAATTTAATGAAATCCCTGTGAATTCGTTCTGCGTTATATAGTATAGTAATGCTGCACACGTATTATGCTTCATTTATGATAAGATGTGACATAATGTGACAAAGAGGGGGCTTAGCTAGGCTCTACGTGACAAACAGAGCGTCCAGCTGAACTGTCAATTAAGAAATGTTATTTAGTATTGTGCTTAGTGTAATAGCATTTTGTTCTATAGTATTTTCACATTAATTCTAAGTTATATATTTGTTTTAATATATACAATTAACGTTTTAAGCTGTATACCGCTTTTGGGCCATTATTTGGATACGTATAATAAAACGTGATGTTCGCGGACTAAATAGTTACTGGCTTAAGTTGTAGGGCTCAGCTGAACGCCTCGTGACAAAAGCACAGTCCGGCTCGACGCTCGATGGCAAATGCTTAGCCTAGCTAGGCTATTCAAAATTTTAATAGTCGAGCTGGACTGTATGCGTGACATAGTAGCTAGCCCATTTAAACACGTGACATAATCAGGACAATGCGCACGCATCTTATTGTAAATTATGCATTATCTAGGCAGAATATTAGTCGCTTATAATTCCGAAACCCTGTGCATATCAAGCAGATTTACATGCTTTTTTGACGTAACAGTTGCTAATGCGTTTGCAAAATTTTTGTATTTTTCTATCTGTTCGCAAACGTGCTGCAGGTGTAATATTCTGATATTTTGTTGACTTACATAATATTAATTTCGACGATCAGGCGATATCTCTTATGGTTATTTTGGTTAAGAGCTTAATCGTTGTAATATATGTTATCTCATTTGTTAGTCTGCTTATGCTTTTTATGATTTTATTGTATTAAATAACTAATAGCTTTAGGTAATTTGAGTTCGCTTATAGAAAAATTTAATTTAGTTTTATGAGTGCAATCCGCACTGTTTGTTGTATGCATTCAAAACGCTGGTTTGCAGCAAAAAAGTACTGTAATTCAGTGTTTAATGAAAGCATTTCGTGTTACAATATAACAACAAATCCTTAGTCGAAGTCTTAAATAGGAGTGAACATGAAATATATTTTCTATAAATGTACCATATGAAGTTCTAGAACCAATAATACTGGGCAAAAATTGGTACTGTGGCTGTAAATCTTTGCCAGTGCGGATTGTTGCTAAGTTAACTAGAGTATATACTAAAATATTTTGGTTTGGAACGTCACCTTTGTTCAATTTATTAACTCTGTTTTGTCCATTGTTGCTTAACTTTATGTTGCTTATAGCTAAGTTATACTTTGTAGCCAAAAATAAATGTTGCCGCTGACCCTGAAAAACCAGTAAAGATGGTGCAGCGACGTGCAAGTCACCGGCCTGGTGAAAAGGACTCAGATGAGGTATATTTTATCATTTTGTCACGGGTGAAAGTTATAATTGACAGCAAAGCGATTGATGTGAGCAAGCCGTGTAGATGAGAATCAATGTTTGTCAGATATCATATATCTGAAATCGCAGACTTTAGAATGCAATGCCTTCCATTGGCGTTTTTTAAATCTATTACATTATAAACATCGATGCTACAGCAAAATTATACTTATCGATATGTAACTATTATTCACAACTTGTTACTACACATAAACCACCGGTCACTGCACAAGCAATGCTCACCATTATCTCAATTATTACTTAAGAACATACATATTTCCAACACCGTGTTACAACAGATTTGCTGGTATCGGCTCATTTTGAAGCGTATTTGATACAATGCGTTGATAACACGGGTTCTGGACAGGGGAAGGGTGATATTTAACTTCAGTAAGAAAGTAGGAAGAAAATCCTGTTGAAACAGATATTTTGAAAATCGATTAATAATTCATTGAAACGGAGTGAGCTATGCAAGCGGAGCTTTCTCTAATAGCTGTTAACCGATCCAGAAATATTTTTCAGTCTGTAAATAATCGACATTTGGATGAGTGTTGTAAAATATTTATAATTGCAGTCATAAATGTATCTAAATGCTAAATTCTTTTGCAGTTCTTTTGTCCAGTACTTTTAAATGTTATAATCGGCACCGATTATCTTTTTTTCATTTCAAAAATAGTGAGCATATACAGTTTAACTTATCTAACTTGTAGCTAGTATTCAGAATCTCCACGTCTAAATTTGCAACACGCTAATATGCAACGGCCTTAGTTAGACTACCTATTTGTGGCCTAAAAACTCAAGTATTCAAATACCCCGAAAAAATTAAATTGCGTAAAATATTATTTTAGGGATTTTTAGTACGATGGTAGCGAACGATGGATTTATTGAGTTATTAACCGCTGTCTCGTTTATTGCTTTAAGCATTCATCGGATGTGTGCTTGGAGCTTTGACATTCCACCACACGCTAACAACGCTAAATTTTGGCATAAAAATAACTAAATTTTTGATTATTTTCAATTTTGTTGTACCTAAAACGCTGGAATAGATGAATAAGGTTTTGGAATTACTCAATACACTGAAAGCAATAACGTTTGCGCCTTCCGAATTGCGACTGAAATTATATCTTTTCTTTAAAAGTCAAGATAGTTAAATTTAGATTGTTTTCGGGTTTTTGGTTGTTTGAGAGAGAACTAAAATGATATGTGATTAATAAATGGGCCACTTTAAAACTGAAGGCGTAGTAAAATTTGTTCCACAAAATTATTGTTTCTTGATTGCATCAGGAAAATTACTGGATGCGTAAAATTTATTAGCACCCTAAAATTTTCCACTTACTGGGTAAATCCTGTATTATATGACAAGCACACAGAAAATTACAGGCTGCATAAAATTTTGCAGCGCCCACAAAATTTCAAGTTTGCGGGTTTTATGAAGCACCCAGTAAATTTCGGGGAATATTTTATCACCCTTCAGTTTTAAAGTGAACGATCTATAAATATACGCTGGTTATATCTTTGTTATTGTGGTATTGGATGTATACTAGGGTTTTTCGGGGACTTCGAAAGTGACTCCGGAAACATACCTTGAGACTTCTGAATAGGAGAAATTGTTCTTTTTTTTAGGTTTTATAATTTGGAAAGGTCATGGGTGATTAGATGAGATGTACAGAACTTATGTTTGTTGAATATGTATAGAAAATATTTGTAACGTCGACGTAAGAATGTATTCTTTTGAATTCATTCTGATCACATTGTGTAAGAAAAAATGGCATAACTTGAGTTTTGCTAAACACACATATATATCGCTATTAAACATTGATGATGAGGGCTTGATTGGTAGAGACCTCACCACAAAGGTTAGGCTAATAGTTGCCAAAAACCAGGGGCGCATCACGCCTAGTAAAAGTGAGGGGACCAATGGTCTGCCAGTAGCCAATATTTTACAAATGAAGGGACCTCATTAAAGAGGTCAAAACCACTGCGATAACTGGGGGGGGGGGCAGGTCTCCCGCGTCCCCCTCCCGCCCCCGCGCGTGGTGCGCCTATCCCAAAACGATTTCTATAGCATTGAAAACAAAAAATAAGAAATATATTTTTAGTTAGAAGACAATTATCAATCTTAGTACGTTTATTAAAATGAAGGATTATAAGCGATGATAAAGAGCAAGGCTTTACGACTCCAAGTCTATTTCATCAGAGCGCAAAATTAGTATAGTAAGGAAGTCATTTTGGGCGTATTTTTTCAATTATGACACTGTCAAGACAAAGCATATGTCAACCACTTTTATACATTGTTCATCGCAGCTGAAAAAAGTAATATCGCACTTACTCACGCAGCTGTGAATGTGAGTATAGAGTTGTTAAACTTATCTTTTTTGATTGAGAATGCGTTCATAATTGCAAAAATGATTATGATGCTAACACGTGTGGATAAACAAATCACGCGCACATACGGGATAAACGAATGAACAGGGCCGAAGTCTTACAGCCAGATGCGTCACAAGAGAAGGGCAGGACGCCGCCCTTCTTACACTTTTTACTGACAAACGTAAAAAATTTAACTGGTGGAATTAGAATAAAATGAATGTAAACGACCGGTCCTCTCCACTTTATTGCCTCATTCTCCACTTTTCCTACGCGACTGCGTACAAGATCTGTTTTACTGGCGGAAACCCCGTAAGTACACGTGCAATTGGCTATGAAACTAGATATCTGCAAATGCGTTTCCATAAGTCTTAATAATGCCAGGATATCAGGTTTTACTGATAATCGCAATGCCCACAGTATATACTTCCTTCTATTATACTACTTATAAATCTGTATGGTCAAGATCAGCATTTCACATACCATTTACCACAATTTTAGCACCAATACCTCCAACTCCTGGTAATCAGATGTTAGTGGAGGAATTACCCCGTACCCTTACGACTCACGGCATTTCATCTAACGAGTTTTTCGAAAAAAAAATTTTATCCGCAAATTCACCATTTTGACGCATTTTCGGGACGTTAATTTACGTTTCGTTGACGATCCTAATGTCCCGTATTTTGTATAGAAGTTATACGCACTGCGACCAAAGATTAAAACTTGCTGGATTTTTCACAAAACATTGTTAGGTTTCCAATAGTTGCTTTTGTCAAGTTTAGTTAAGCTCAACAGGGGTCTTCTTTCCCCTTTTGGCAAGCTAAATCGGTGTTTCGGTGACAAATTCTGGATCGGGAAGGTCTAGTTTTAGTTAAGCTCAACTGGGTTTTCATTCCCTTTTGCCTAGCTAAATCGGCGTTTAGGTGACAGATTCTAAGTCAAGGAAGGTCAAGTATATTTTGGAATAACCTAACTGTGATTTTGGCTCTTCCAATTCCCAGAAATGTACCTAAATAAGCTCCCAAAAATTCTACCTCTAATTTACCCCTAAAACAGCCTAATTTCATCTGGATCTGTCGAACGTGGTAGGACCCAAAGTGGCTAAAATTTCAATGCTCAATTAACGTGGAATGACTTCAACGATATATATTTACAACAACCAAAATGCAATTAGGCGAGTTAGCGACCACTTTAGCTATGAGAACGAGGCGTAACGTCGATCTATTTACGTACGACAGCAAGTGCGACAGCCAAATTTGCGAGCATGTTGCTATCGATTTTTTGGGTGATTGTGGGTCAGCTTTTCTCAGGGAATTTTAGCACTAGAGTGAATTTGAGTCTACAAAGGTGCTCATCAGGCCTCGTTTACCACAAGAATAATGTGTTAAGGAACCTCACAAAGCGAGCGAATAACAATGCCCACGCAAGCACGACAAACTCGGTTACTGCATGTTTGACTCTATGTGGGAAAGGCTTAATACAAAGAACTTGATGATTTTGCATATTATGTATTTTGTATTATGCATATTTTGTATACTGATTTATTTCAGAGACGTCCCAGCATTAGCGTTGAGGGAGCGTTGTAAGTGACTTTTCGTGATATCTTTATTAGTTTTGAGGAGGCTTATATATTTGATATTCTTTAATGCGGCAGTGTTGATACTGTGAACTCTAGGCAGGTATAGTTAAAGTCGCTGCTGACCCAATTTAGGTGACTTTTGCAAAAGATATTTTCTTAATACTTCGCGGGTAGATTTAAATAATAAGGTAATAAGATAAAACTTATACATGCACATAGGTTGTAATTAGGTTCCTCCTGAACCCTCATGAAGCGCCACCCGCCTTCGGCATGTGCATCTACTCTAAAGTACTCCCCTTTTCCGCCTGGGAAGATAAAAACCAACCCCTTCTAACTCCCCCCGCACAGAGGCCTCCGCTATCCCTGGGACCTCGGACTCACTCCAAGCATGTATGCTTATAATATGCATAGTATAAAGAGACGATCAAGTTTTTTTATATATTTAATTAAATGATTATGGGAAATCTTACCCCAAAATAAATGATGTATTCATAATCGTGTTCTTAAAACCCAGAGCCAGTTTTAAACAAAAGTATCCGAACATGCATCAGACTACGTTATATCACAGGTGTCGATGGTCCGTCGGTTTAGGGGAAGAATAGATGCTCGGCAGGAGCTGGGATGCAAGGGGTGCCAGGGAAGAGGGGTATCTAAATTTTTGGAACTGGAAATTTTTCCAAATTTTGGTACACTTTTCCAATTTCTGCTATATAATTTCCGATAATTTTTTCCTAATTTTCCGTTTTTTTTGCCAATTTTACCCTAATTTTTTGTCAATTTTCATTCAGGTTTTGGCTATTTTTGCTATAATTTTCAGCGCTCGCCTACGCCATGCATTCATTGCAGTAGCCCTGTTTGACACTCTATTGTGTCGATGAGCATTTTGATACTTTCAAAAATATGTAATAAGACCATGAATGGACATGGGTTACATAGATGGCAACCACAACCCACGGTGACCCATGAGGTTTTCGAACCACAATATTTTACAGACCTACCGATGATCGACCACTGACCCACTTAGCTATCAATTCTGGCAATCTATTGAACGTTCGAAATAATTCATAATTTATGCCAATTAACAACAAACATTCTATATATACACATGTATATTGATTTTCAATTAATCTTACATATTCCATATTCGATAGTTTGTCCAACGGCAAAAGGTTCTAATTACTCTGACAACTGCCCCTTGAAATCTATATTTGATAAAAATTTGTGTTATGAAATCGAACTGCACCATTACCATAATTCGGATACGCTATCATTTTCTATATTTCCAAATTCCATAGTAATTACAAGATAAGACAATATAAGCGGTTACCAATCGAAAACATAAAACTGCGTGTTGGAATTTTTTGCACTAGACACTGAATATAAAACATTTTAATACCAACATTTCGTTTTATTAAATTAAGGCGGAACAAAATAATGCATTTGAGTAAAGCGCAAAATGTTTCGAACTGCAGTTTATGGCCAGTGTTTATTTAGCCTACATTTCATATGAGATTTTCACAAATTATTTTGCCCGGAACTTAACTATTCCATGCATAAACAGCTGGCTTCTGTAAATTCGGAATAGGGCGCTTGACATTTTTCGGTACCTCTTACGAAAACGGGTGCCCACAATCGTCATGCGCGTGCAAAAAATTTGTGAAAATCTCATATGAAATGTAGGCTAAATAAACACTGGCCATAAACTGCAGTTCGAAACATTTTGCGCTTTACTCAAATGCATTATTTTGTTCCGCCTTAATTTAATAAAACGAAATGTTGGTATTTTTTTATATTCAGTACCATGCAAAAAATTCCAACACGCAGTTTTATGTTTTCGATTGGTAACCGCTTATATTGTCTTATACTTGTAATTACTATGGAATTTTGAAATATAGAAAATTGATAGCGTATCCGAATTATGGTAACTGTGCAGTTCTATTTCATAGCACAAATTTTTATCAAATATAGATTTCAAGGGGCAGTTGTCAGAGTAATTAGAACCTTTTGCCGTTGGACAAACTGGAGTAGGGAATATGTAAGATTAATTGAAAATCAATATACATGTGTATATATAGAATGTTTGTTGTTAGCTGGCATAAATTATGAATTATTTCGAACGTTCAATAGATTGCCAGAATTGATAGCTAAGTGGGTCAATCATCAATCATCGGTACGGACGGATCTGTGGGTCCAAAACCTCATGGGTCACCGTGGGTTGTGGTTGCCATCTATGTAACCCATGTCCATTCATGGTGTTATTACATATTTTTGAAAGTATCAAAATGCTCATCGACACAATAGAGTGTCAAACAGGGCTACTGCAATGAATGCATGGCGTAGGCGAGCGCTGAAAATTATAGCAAAAATAGCCAAAACCTGAATGAAAATTTACAAAAAATATGGTAAAATTGGCTAAAAACGGAAAATTAGGGAAAAATATCGGAAATTTATAGCAGAAATTGGGAAAAGTGTACCAAAATTTGGAAAAATTTCCAGTTCCAAAAATTTAGATACCCCTCTTCCCTGGCACCCCTTGCATCCCAGCTCCTGCCGAGCATCTATTCTTCCCCTAAACCGACGGACCATCGACACCTGTGATATAACGTAGTCTGATGCATGTTCGGATACTTTTGTTTAAAACTGGCTCTGGGTTTTAAGAACACGATTATGAATACATCATTTATTTTGGGGTAAGATTTCCCATAATCATTTAATTAAATATATAAAAAAACTTGATCGTCTCTTTATACTATGCATATTATAAGCATACATGCTTGGAGTGAGTCCGAGGTCCCAGGGATAGCGGAGGCCTCTGTGAAGGGGGAATTAGAAGGGGTTGGTTTTTATCTTCCCAGGCGGAAAAGGGAGTAGTTTCATAGTAAATGCTCCAGCGTAATTTTATAGCACTTCATGAGGGTTAAGGAGGAACCTAATTACAACCTATGTGCATGTATAAGTTTTATCTTATTACCTTATCTTCTAAATTTAACCGCGAAGTATTAAGAAAATATCTTTTGCAAAAGTCACCTAAATTGGGTCAGCAGCGACTTTAACTATACCTGCCTAGAGTTCACAGTATCAACACTGCCGCATTAAAGAATATCAAATATATAAGCCTCCTCAAAACTAATAAAGATATCACGAAAAGTCACTTACAACGCTCCCTCAACGCTAATGCTGGGACGTCTCTGAAATAAATCAGTATACAAAATATGCATAATACAAAATACATAATCCGTAAAATAGTTGGGTTCTTTGTATTAAGCCTTTCCCACATAGAGTCAAACATGCAGTCATTTTTTTTCTCGTGCTTGCGTGGGCATTGTTATTCGCTCGCTATGCGAGGTTCCTTAACACATTATTCTTGTGGTAAACGAGGCCTGATGAGCACCTTTGTAGACTCAAATTCACTCTAGTGCTAAAATTCCTGAGAAAAGCTGACCCGCAATCGCCCAAAAAATCGATAGCAACATGCTCGCAAATTTGGCTGTCGCACTTGCTGTCGTACGTAAATAGATCGACGTTACGCCTCGTTCTCATAGCTAAAGTGGTCGCTAACTCGCCTAATTGCATTTTGGTTGTTGTAAATATATATCGTTGAAGTCATTCCACGTTAATTGAGCATTGAAATTTTAGCCACTTTGGGTCCTACCACGTTCGACAGATCCAGATGAAATTAGGCTGTTTTAGGGGTAAATTAGAGGTAGAATTTTTGGGAGCTTATTTAGGTACATTTCTGGGAATTGGAAGAGCCAAAATCACAGTTAGGTTATTCCAAAATATACTTGACCTTCCTTGACTTAGAATCTGTCACCTAAACGCCGATTTAGCTAGGCAAAAGGGAATGAAAACCCAGTTGAGCTTAACTAGAACTAGACCTTCCCGATCCAGAAATTTGTCACCGAAACACCGATTTAGCTTGCCAAAAGGGGAAAGAAGACCCCTGTTGAGCTTAACTAAACTTGACAAAAGCAACTATTGGAAACCTAACAATGTTTTGTGAAAAATCCAGCAAGTTTTAATCTTTGGTCGCAGTGCGTATAACTTCTATACAAAATACGGGAATTTCAGGATCGTCAACAGAAACGTAAATTAACGTCCGCGAAAATGCGTCAAAATGGTGAATTTGCGGATAAAATTTTTTTTTCGAAAAACTCGTTAGATTAAATGCCGTGAGTCGTAAGGGTACGTGTTAATTCATCCACTAACATCTGATTACCACGAGTAGGAGGTATTGGTGCTAAAAATGTGGTAAATGGTATGTGAAATGCTGATCTTGACCATACAGATTTATAAGTAGTATAATAGAAGGAATTTTATACTGTGGGCATTTCGTTTTTAAGTATAACCTGATATCCTGGCATTATTAAGTCTTATGGAAACGATTTTGCTGATTTCTATTTTCATAGCCTTTTGCACGTGTACTTACGGGGTTTCCGCGATGAAACAGATCTTGTACGCAGTCGCGTAGGAAAAGTGAGATGGCGATAGAGTGGAGAGGACCGGTCGTTTCATCATTTATTCTAATTCCACCAGTTAAATTTTTTACGTTTGTCAGTAAAAAGTGTAGGAGGCAGCGTATTGCCCTTCTCTTGTGACGCATCTGGCTGTAAGACTTCGGCCCTGTTCATTCGTTTATCCCGTATGTGCGCGTGATTTGTTTATCCACACGTGTTAGCATCATAATCATTTTTGCAATTATGAACGCATTCTCAATCAAAAAAGATAAGTTTAACAACTCTATACTCACATTCACAGCTGCGTGAGTAAGTGCGATATTACTTTTTTCAGCTGCGATGAACAATGTATAAAAGTGGTTGACATATGCTTTGTCTTGACAGTGTCATAATTGAAAAAATACGCCCAAAATGACTTCCTTACTATACTAATTTTGCGCTCTGATGAAATAGACTTGGAGTCGTAAAGCCTTGCTCTTTATCATCGCTTATAATCCTTCATTTTAATAAACGTACTAAGATTGATAATTGTCTTCTAACTAAAAATATATTTCTTATTTTTTGTTTTCAATGCATAGAAATCGTTTTGGGATAGGCGCACCACGCGCGGGGGCGGGAGGGGGACGCGGGGACCCGCCCCCCCCCCCCAGTTATCGCAGTGGTGGTGACCTCCTTAGTGAGGTTACCCGTCATTTGTATAATATTGGCTGCTGGCAGACCATTGGTCCCCCTCAGTTTTACGAGGCGTGATGCGCCCCTGGTTTTTGGCAACTATTAGCCTAACCTTTGTGGCTAGGTTCTACTAATCAAGCCCTCATCATCAATGTTTAATAGCGATATATATGTGTGTTTAGCAAAACTCAAGTTATGCCATTTTTTCTCACACAATGTGATCAGAATGAATTCAAAAGAATACATTCTTACGTCGACGTTACAAATATTTTCTAGACGTATTCAACAAACATAAGTTCTGTACATCTTATCTAATCACCCATGACCTTTCCAAATTATAAAACCTAAAAAAGAACAATTTCTCCTATTCAGAAGTCTCAAGGTATGTTTCCGGAGTCACTTTCGAAGTCCCCGAAAAACCCTAGTATACATCCAATACCACAATAACAAAGATATAACCAGCGTATATTTATAGATCGTTCACTTTAAAACTGAAGGGTGATAAAATATTCCCCGAAATTTACTGGGTGCTTCATAAAACCCGCAAACTTGAAATTTTGTGGGCGCTGCAAAATTTTATGCAGCCTGTAATTTTCTGTGTGCTTGTCATATAATACAGGATTTACCCAGTAAGTGGAAAATTTTAGGGTGCTAATAAATTTTACGCATCCAGTAATTTTCCTGATGCAATCAAGAAACAATAATTTTGTGGAACAAATTTTACTACGCCTTCAGTTTTAAAGTGGCCCATTTATTAATCACATATCATTTTAGTTCTCTCTCTCAAACAACCAAAAACCCGAAAACAATCTAAATTTAACTATCTTGACTTTTAAAGAAAAGATATAACTTCAGTCGCAATTCGGAAGGCGCAAACGTTATTGCTTTCAGTGTATTGAGTAATTCCAAAACCTTATTCATCTATTCCAGCGTTTTAGGTACAACAAAATTGAAAATAATCAAAAATTTAGTTATTTTTATGCCAAAATTTAGCGTTGTTAGCGTGTGGTGGAATGTCAAAGCTCCAAGCACATCCGATGAATGCTTAAAGCAATAAACGAGACAGCGGTTAATAACTCAATAAATCCATCGTTCGCTACCATCGTACTAAAAATCCCTAAAATAATATTTTACGCAATTTAATTTTTTCGGGGTATTTGAATACTTGAGTTTTTAGGCCACAAATAGGTAGTCTAACTAAGGCCGTTGCATATTAGCGTGATGCAAATTTAGACGTGGAAAATTGAATACTAGCTACAAGTTAGATAAGTTAAACTGTATATGCTCACTATTTTTGAAATGAAAAAAGATAATAGGTGCACCAATTGTAACATTTTAAAAGTACTGGACAAAAGAACTGCAAAAGAATTTAGCATTTAATCATATGACTGCAATTATAAATATTTTACAACACTCATCCAAATGTCGATTATTTACAGACTGAAAAATATTTCTGGATCGGTTAACAGCTATTAGAGAAAGCTCCGCTTGCATAGCTCACTCCGTTTCAATGAATTATTAATCGATTTTCAAAAGGATGTATTTGTTTCAACAGGATTTTCTTCCTACTTTCTTACTGAAGTTAAATATCACCCTTCCCCTGTCCAGAACCCGTGTTATCAACGCATTGTATCAAATACGCTTCAAAATGAGCCGATACCAGCAAATCTGTTGTAACACGGTGTTAAAAATATGTATGTTCTTAAGTAATAATTGAGATAATGGTGAGCATTGCTTGTGCAGTGACCGGTGGTTTATGTGTAGTAACAAGTTGTGAATAATAGTTACATATCGATAAGTATAATTTTGCTGTAGCATCGATGTTTATAATGTAATAGATTTAAAAAAGCCAATGGAAGGCATTGCATTCTAAAGTCTGCGATTTCAGATATATGATATCTGACAAACATGAATTCTCATCTACACGGCTTGCTCACATCAATAGTTTTGCTGTCAATTATAACTTTCACCCGTGACAAAATGATAAAATATACCTCATCTGAGTCCTTTTCACCAGGCCGGTGACTTGCACGTCGCTGCACCATCTTTACTGGTTTTTCAGGGTCAGCGGCAACATTTATTTTTGGCTACAAAGTATAACTTAGCTATAAGCAACATAAGTTTAGATGGACAAAACAGAGTTAATAAATTGAACAAAGGTGACGTTCCAAACCAAAATATTTAGTATATACTCTAGTTAACTTAGCAACAATCCGCACTGGCAAAGATTTACAGCCACAGTACCAATTTTTGCCCAGTATTATTGGTTCTAGAACTTCATATGGTACATTTATAGAAAATATATTTCATGTTCACTCCTATTTAAGACTTCGACTAAGGATTTGTTGTTATATTGTAACACGAAATGCTTTCATTAAACACTGAATTACAGTACTTTTTTGCTGCAAACCAGCGTTTTGAATGCAATAGAACAAACAGTGCGGATTGCACTCATAAAACTAAATTAAATTTTTCTATAAGCGAACTCAAATTACCTAAAGCTATTAGTTATTTAATACAATAAAATCATAAAAATCTTAAGCAGACTAACAAATGAGATAACATATATTACAACGATTAAGCTCTTAACCAAAATAACCATAAGAGATATCGCCTGATCGTCGAAATTAATATTATGTAAGTCAACAAAATATCAGTAATATTACACCTGCAGCACGTTTGCGAACAGATAGAAAAATACAAAAATTTTGCAAACGCATTAGCAACTGTTACGTCAAAAAAGCATGTAAATCTGCTTGATATGCACAGGGTTTCGGAATTATAAGCGACTAATATTCTGCCTAGATAATGCATAATTTACAATAAGATGCGTGCGCATTGACCTCATTATGCCACTCGTTCGAATGGGCTAGCTACTGCGCCACGCAGACAGTCCAGCTCGACTATTAAACTTTTGAATAGCCTAGCTAGGCTAAGCATTTGCCATCGAGCGTTGAAGAAGTCTCTGTGCTTTTGTCACGAGGCGTTCAGCTGAGCCCTATAACTTAAGCCAGAGACTATTTAGTCCGCGAGCATTACTATTTACTATACGTATCCAAATAATGCCCCAAAAGCGGCATACAACTTAAAACGTTAATTATATAATATTAAAACAAATATATAACTTAGAATCAGTGTGAAAATACTATAGAACAAAATGCTATTACACTAAGCACAATACTAAATAACATTTCTTAATTGACAGTTCAGCTGGACGCTCTGTTTGTCACGTAGAGCCTAGCTAAGCCCCCTCTTTGTCACATTATGTCACATCTTATCATAAATGAAGCATAATACGTGTGCAGCATTACTATACTATATAACGCAGAACGAATTCACAGGGATTTCATTAAATTCCCATGGAAGTTATTGTCGGTGGAGAAAATTTTTTAAGCAAGACTTTGTGTTGTATAATTATGGCGCTGTCTTGAAAAATTTCCAAATGATATCTGGAAAGTTTCAAAAATTTCAAAACTAAGCAAACCAAGAAAATTCTTTGAAGTCAAGTCTTCGAATAAATTCGATACGAAATATACAATAGTATAATACAGAGAAAAATGAAAAATATTTCAGCGAACATTATACGCTTAATTCAGTGTACTTAACTAACATACACTCGAATATCCAAACACTTGAGAAACGCTTGGATCAATCAACTGTAAACTGTTCAATACAAAATCATTTTTAACTCGAGTACGCTGAAAACAACCCATATTTGACCACGTGGCCAGCTAACAACACATATTTATTTTAAAATCCACATATATAGCAACAATGTTTATAAGAAAAGGCAATTTTAACAGAATGTGAAAACTAAGCTAATATTTTCGGCGGACTTCAGAAATACATTTCTAGGTATTTCGAATAGTTTGAAGTTAATACAACCATTGTTGCTTTATCACCTACTGTATTTGACGAACCAGTTACAACTTTACGGCCCCAACTGAGGAAACTACGTATAATGAAATAAGACCAGTTCGATTTTGGAAATAGTTGACTTATGAGGTCGCTCTTCATATTTTACGTTATAAAGCATTTTGCGTTATTTGTGCTTGGGCTTTCGAACAAGAAAGACCTCATAGTTCACTTTGGAAATGAAGCATAATCAAAAATGTATTTCCTGACCTGTCCACATTATTAATTATATTTTAAATATTAAAATGATATGTTTGTTTAGTCCTTTCATGCCCACTATGCCCAAATGGACCTAATGCGGCGTTCACGTTATAATGTCTCCGCGGTGTGGAACTTTTGTCCCCCCGTAGTCGCGACCATACTGTATAGCCAGTCAGGGTGACACACATACTGTAAATCAATTGCCGAGCGTGTACCACACACTCCTAGCTACTACATTTTTCTTGACAGTGTCGTACACACCCTTAGCTACCAATCTTATTAATTAACTATAACGGACACCGTCCGTAGCTAATGCGCTTTATTAGTCAACTGTCCTTTGTAGTTTTTTCTAAATTTACGATATTTGTATCTAACCCATAAGAACATTGCTCGAATAATTCCGAACACAGTCAATAAAACTGCCAGAAGACACGGTGTGCCTGACACTGTCGAGATTTGGTAATACGCATAACTAGCTACCTTTGAAATAATTTCTTAAAAACATGGGGTGTCTAAGATACCCTGTTGTCAACAGTGTGCCTGACACTGTGTGGTGTACATAGGTGCCAAACGTTTGGGACATTATAACGTGAACGCCGCATAACGCACATTGTGAGTCGTTGCATTTACTAAGTTTGTCGTTGTAGGTTTGTCCGTGCGTTGTTATTCGCTCGCGTTGTGAGGTTCCGTAGGGAACCAAGAAACAGCTCCCATATTGCGCAGTGGTGTGCGTAGTCAACTTTCACCTGAACGGGGGTTGAGCTCTGGCAAGGGCTTGGGTTTGTCAAAAATTGTACAATACACAAATTAATTCGAGCATGAAAGGATTGATAAAAAATTAGTCTATCGCATAAATAACTTAAAAGGCGCGACATACATACTAGGTTGCTGTTAGTTATAGTGATTAGTCAAGGAAAGGTTATAAGTATGTAAACTAAATACATTAGTACCAAACCCTAGATTTTGAAACAGATTTCGTCTTATATATACTTAAAACAGATCAATTTTCCCAAATTACTAATATCCATTACTGGTGATTGTATTCTTGCATGAAGTAACGGAAAATATGAACAGGAAGTAATATTAATGGTGACCGCAGATTCAACAATATGCGGATATCTCTAAGCCTAAGCTAATCAAGGAGTCCATTGCGTCGTTGAATGCTTTAAACATACTGACCTTTTACATGAATGCTATGGTCTGAAAAGATTGTCGCCAAACGATCAACGTACCAAAATTTTTTAGATGACAATTTTTACTTGCAATATAATTAATAATAACCAAAAAATACAACTACATAAGCAAAACATTATGTAGTTGTATTAAGGAATAAAACTTGTTACCTTTGGAATCGACCGACGTTTAATATTGCGTTTATTTTCTGACGAATCCATATTGCACCACAACCCACAATCTGAACGGCTACAGTGGGCTAGAAGTCAGAAATTGTTCACTCTACTAAACCATTGTGGAGACTGAATCAAAAGAAAATTTGAAACTATATAGGCAAACAAAAACAACTTTTTTGTTAGTCGAAAACATTTTAAAGAGACATTTATTATTCATAGTATGCTTTGTTTGGCATTGTTTCTTAGAAATAGAGTTAGAAAAAAGATTTACAGCCGTAATTTTTGTTTTAGGCGCTTACAACAAAGTTCCATTATTAGATATTCAGCAATAAAAGGAGATACTCTACGTAATTCCATGCGGTTAATGACAGTTCTGTTGTACAATTAAACGTTGTCAGCGGAATATTTGCTGTGTCATTATAGCTTAGAAACGAAGTTTTGTGTTTTCCAGCAACTCGATAGGCTAATATATACTAAGTAAGATTTAAAAAAGTATACCTGTGATCGGTTTTGCCTATAAAACAAATTCCTTCGCAGATATTGACCGAATAAACTCCATACTAGACGAAGTGTAGTAATACAAAGCGATAGCCCTTCAACCTTCGATTCTAACAAATCACACACACAGAATCAAGGCTATATTATCAACCATCGATTAGAGATACATGTTTGATATATTTTGAATACGTAGCCAGGTCCATGAGCTAACTTAGCAGTGAATATTGTTACTACAGTACTGACGGGTTTTTAAGTAGGATTCGTCAAATTTATTAATGAAAAATTTCGGCAGTTTGCTGATAGCAGTATAAAACAATACGAAATCACGGTTATGATTATAACACAACCCTGATACGCGATAGTTAGATCGAGAACATCCTTATTTTTTATATCAATCCCAATTATTTTTTAAAGGGCTGTACCCTTAATTAAATTCCAATTCGAAGTTACTTGTTCTCCTGAGTTCGCCGACATTGAGAATATTGTGGTTGCGTTCTATGAATTTGCTTTTCTTCGTCTTCTGATCACAGTTTTAAATCATATCAATGAAGCTTAAATAAGGGCTGAAAACTCGACTGTGTTTCGCAGCACGAGCCTTCGGTATCAGAAATATATTATGAGAAGAATATATCGCAAAGACCACGGTATTAATCCGAGCATATTATTGCGCTTATAAATCTGCAACAAAAACGCATGGCTTCTTCTCGTACAGTATGAAATAAAACTGTTAGTGAAAACACTCAAATGATGTAACTTTTCCGTTAGTATATATAGCTATAGTTGTTAGTATCTCATACATGCCGAAACTGTTGCGCTCGTAATTTTTGTGATCATAAAAATAGTGGCATGCCTATCCCGACTGAATTTTCTGGACAAGGATTTGACGTTTCAAGCCGGTATGGCAATTTTTAGCTAATTTGCGGAAAATTTTGGTGCTTTCAGCCAAATACAACGCTATAGGCTAATAGTCTGTAGGATAATAGAGTGTTATTCACCATAATCACTCACTCAAAAAACAAAATCCGGAATTGTTAAATAAAACTTACAGAGCAGAAGTGCCTTTGCATGAAATAAAACACTACACACGTTTCAGTACGTATTATTATAATGAAGGATTAAATAGAACAGCAAACGTAGACAGAAGACGACTAGACAACTGTACTTTGTAGCCGTCGGAAAAACACTTTAGAATGGGAAATGTTTCTAAAGTGATGTTTATAGTTCACACGAATAGATATTACCGTTGAACAGCAATCCATTCAGGTCTTTGACCAGCCTGATGCATTCAAAATAGTGCCTGTTTAAATAAACTCGTGCTACAGAATAAATATTGTTTAAAACTTTTTTGACCAAAATATATGCATCGTATAAAATTCAAGAAAAGTTGCACATATGTTTCGTAATTTTAAGAAGTCGCGCCTTTGATAAAGCTTTATACGGTATAGTTTATAAAGAGAAAACATATTGTAGTCGTGCGCCTACTAAAATGTTTCATCTAGAGACCGTCAGCAATGCTGAGATATGCGTTGTTATGACGCTATGAAACTTGTTACGCGTCATGATGTTAAAAATAACCGAAATATGTTAAACCCGGAATATTTATTCGTTTTGCGCCTAATTCAAATATACCTAAAATATGCCTAAAAGCACAGATCGGGAGCCGGCTTCTAGATCCAACTATCCAGATATTTCTTCGTTAAATTGAATCACATCAGTCTGCATATTGAAAAAAATTAATTCTTAGTCACTGCTAATTAACAAGAAATGAATTTGTTTTTTGAATGTCTGAAAAATTTGTAAAATTGTGTTTTGAAGTCGATATTTACTAAAACGGTCTTTGAAATTAAAAGTATATGATCAGTCGCCTGCTAAGACAGCAGAACGTAACTCAAATATAGATGTTCCAAACTAAATATCTATATTTAACATTCGCAGTTATACAGATAATCTTATAAGATTGGAAAAAGTGCAATCATAGGCTGAAATCAGTAACGTATTTGTCCAAACGTCTAACCAACGAAATTATCTACGTTGCTATACTGTTACTTTCTGGTTGTAAGGCGAAAATTCAGGTCTAAAACTGCAGATTTGCTCAAATCAAAGCCACGTACTACACGGATGATACCATACTTCCAACTGGAGTAAAATCATCACTTATAGAAAATCAAAGTTTTGAATTTGCGTGTGTTAAGCATCAAACAGGGCTAGTAATCAAAGCTTTGATCATATGGAAGGTATATCCGTCCTGAATAGAAAGATAACTAATGAACCACAATTTTAATTCGCATTACTTAAATATAGGTTGGTTTACTTAGTAAAATCAACAGTTGTCTAGAAACGCAATTAACAAACAGCATGAAAAATGTCGAAAATAATGTCAAAGCCTGATTGCTGTAAAATTACAGAAATAAAAACAAACCGCGGAATCGTCTTTTTCGCCCTGGTCGTAAAAGAGATGCACGTCTTCCAATTTGAAAATACGGGTGCGGTCATCGCCAGAAACCTGAAGTTTGAGAAGCCACGATTTTATAATATTAGAAGCTAAATTATTAGATGTTAAACGGAGTACCAGATCGAAATTTAGATAAAAGAGAATTGAAAAGATTTAGATTGGGAAAACAATTTCGAATAATTTATATCAAACTGATTCTGAAATAAGACCATGGTAAATCTAGACCTGCAACTATTTACGTTTACCGCGTTTGGCATCTGCTCCATACAGTTTTGATTTCTGTCAACATTAGTAACTCAGTAAACTGCGATACGGAATGTTTGTAGCGACACAACACGTACGTGTCGATCATCCACCATAAAACACAAAGGTGATGAGGATAAAAATTTTCCCGAAATTTATTGGGTGCTACATAGAACCTATTGAAGTTGAAAATTTGTGTTTTGCGGAATTTGATTACACCAGTATTTTTATGGGCGCTAGAAGCGTAACACCTGTAATGAAGCAGTCATTTGAAAAAATCTTCCAGAAATTTATTGGGTGCTACATAGAACCTATTGAAGTTGAAAATTTGTGGGTTTTGCGGAATTTGATGAAACCAGTATTTCAATGGGCGTTAGAATCATAACAATTGTAATTAAGCAGTAATTATTTGAAAAACTTATCAGAAATAAATTTTGCGCTTCATAGAACCTATTGAACTTGAAAATTTGTGGGTTTTGCGAAATTCAATGGACACGAATATTTCTATGAGCACTAGTCACATAAGACTTACAATTACGCAGTAATTTGAAAATTGTGAATGTTAATAAATTGCATCCAGGTGCAATAAAGAACCAGCATTTCGCATAACATTTATAAATACTTCATCTTGCCTATGGTTGCTCCATCCTGCCTATTATAAGTTTACTGCGGTGCTAATTCGTTTCGAACTCTTATACTTATTTAACGTCGCTATTTTAGAATTAGATATAAAGGCATGTGCTACAGAAATCGAAACGAAAATCGAAGATTACGAAGCGTATAACGCAATAAAATCGCTATTGAAATTTAACATGGGTGTGTAGAAACACAAATAGAAAAAACACACAAACAGAATTTGTTCGATGAAGTTCAAGTATCAATATTGAATGTTGCTGTTTATTTTATTAAAGTTTCTTGGTTATAACAATTCTGTATCAGCCATAAATTCTAGCATTTCATACACTTATGCTAACACTGAAAAATTGTTAATAATTCTGTGTCGTTGACACTGTTTTACAATTATAAACTAAACTGGAAATATTTGAACTGTGGGAATTGTTTGCGCAAAATGAGTTCATTGTAAAATCTTAAAAATTCAACAAGATGCTGTTGGTTTTAAACTAGGTATTACCAGAAGCTTCATGATGAACCCTCGAAAAAAGAGCGAGAGACTCATGTCAGACTACGTTATATATATATACGTTTCATCATGACGCGTACCATTTCTCCCTTATCTGTCCGACTTTTAAGAGGGGCAATATTACCACCTTCTTTCTGCTCCCCCTCTCAACTTTTGATCTGTCTCCATCTCAAATTTTGTCCTGTCACCCCCACCAACTTTTAGACTCAAAAGGCGAACCAAAAAATAGAGAAATTTCAGTTTTTGGTTCAGCTTTTGGAGCAAAATTTTGGGGGCAGGACCAAACTTGGCGGAGGACAGAACAAAAGTTGGAAAGGTAGGACAAAAGTTGGGATGGGGACAGGACAACAGTTTGAAACTTCTCCCTACCCCTCAAAAGTGGGAAGACTAAAGGAGAAATGTACCGCGTGATCCCACAACGTATATAACGTTGTGTGGCATGAGTGTCACACTCTTCTTCAAGGGTTCATCATAAGCTCTTAGTTATTGACTTACTGCTGCAGTACAGCATGCTGAACTAAACTTGCAGCATCCGCAAAGACAATACAATTGCAATCCATTCTTAAAATTGTATCTCATATTTTTTGCCATATTACCAAAAGTACGCTTAGGACAATATGTTTTAACCATCTCCAATTAATTTCCTGTCGAATAATTTATAGATGACAAACGCATTTTATTTATCAGGATTATGTTTTTGAGTTCATATAGTTTTACAAAAAAGTTTTTTAAACATTTCTAGAAATATCACAAAGCGTCATTTTCACTGATATAATGTGATTCTGAACATTACACTATCTATATATAATTAGTGTATTTATACGTAATTCGTGGTTTATAAAATATTGGTCTTCGCAAAATAGGAATTTATTGTTAGTTTTATGTATATACGTAAAATAAATGCCAGAATTAAAATGTGTATAATATGTGCAAGTTAAATGTGTATAATTATTTCTTTAATTTATTTAATATATTTAAAATTAGAATTTATCATATGTTTATTAAAAGTTGCTTGTATCTAACTAAAATGTATTTCATTAGTAAGCGTTTTTTGTTAAAATTCGACGATTATAGAGGGTAAAGAAGGCATGTTAAGCAATTTATGAGGTAGAAATAAAGCCTCAGCTCCTCGGGTGAAAATTATTGAAAATAACTCCAATTGTGTTTTACCTTAAGCAAATCACTAAGCGATGCTCTTTTTTCGTTTCCGTTGAGCGTAAGGCTATTATTGACGGCTACAACTGACACAATATTGCTAACGCTCAATTTTTGTGACATTCTATCATAATTATTGTCGTCAGATATTTCTCCGTTTATTGACACTTCCATTGGCTGTACAAAAGTTTAAAATATATGGCCGAACCTAATAAGTTTAGTTTCAAATAAAAGACCGGCCTCGTTGTAAAGAATATGGCACTTATTTTATCACAACCTCGGGTAAAAAACAGTTCAATATAGTTTTGACTTTGTGAGGTATTACAACGGCAAAAAAATAAGTGCCATACTCTTCTCATCATTTGTTATCTGATTTTGCTGGAAGTGTAAGAATAAATAACGGAATGAAGGAAAACCGAACTACAAAGGGAATGCTGTTAATAGATCTGTTATAAAAGAGCATTATTTGAGGGGTCAAATACAGATGCAGTTCGAGTGCAACCAAAATTTTCATTCGGTAATGTTTTGTAAGTTCGCAGCAATGTCTGTACATCAACAATTTCTAGACATCCAGGTACATTCCGCAATAATTTGATACTTATATTTCACAATGTTACTGTATAACCGTGTCAAGTAATATATACTCAATCTGCTTGACCCTCCAACATGGGGCGCCTCCATAGCATATAGTCTCACTAATTCCCATCTGTAGCTGATATCGACGGCTTTTTACTTCAGCGTTAACAATTTTTGGCAGTCGTTCAGGAAATGTCGCTTCCAATGTACATGAGCGCTACCTCTGGATCGGGTTCATGCAGTCGAAACGTATGCTTTAAGAAGCCTAGATAGTACCTGTTCATCTCTCTTCAAATGTATAGATTGGGAAAGTAGATGTGCTTTTTCCTGTTATAGGAGGCAATTGAGTCGGTACCGTAATGCATTCGGCCAGGAACCTTGCGATTGGCAGTTTATTGGCCGTTAGGCATCCGAGAACAATTGGGAGCCTGAGGAAAAGGGCAAGCTATAACACAGCACATCTGAGGGGTGTCGCGCAAGTTCAGATAAGACACGTATAAGAGCAAGATAATGTAAAACACTACGGTGGCATAGGTGCCCATAGGAAGTAAAAGGGTTAACACTAAGAACTACACCCCTCCTCAACCCTTAATAATCCGGCTACCCTCGCGCCGAAAATTTCCCGTAAGCTCATAAAAATTCCGAAAAACTTGACGAGGGGAGACAACCAAGTACGTGCTCCAGCTGGGCGTCTTTTTAATCCAGTAGCCCCCGCTGCCCGCCTGCCTTCCGTTCGTGGCTTCCTGCTTGTATGCACCAAGATCGAGGTTCTTGACACGGCAAAACGCTATACACAAGTGTTAAAAGGTCTGTTGGAATTATTGGTCATATGTGAAGTACAAAGTACAATTTTGTTTCCCAAAATGGGTCGATCACTTGAATTTGAAATCCTCAATTTTC
>JASANE010025629.1:0-21462 GCA_030248225.1 Trileptium ribeirensis
CCTTGAGGTTGCGATAGCCGGGGTCGTATGGGCATGGTGTTAGGAAGTTGCGCCATGCAGCCGCGTCACCGGTTATTGCATATTTAGAACAACCCAAACGTTTAACACATTTCTCTGTCAAATATAATTCTAGCAGCCCGTAGTGTTGTCTATTTCTGACTTTAATTTAATAACAAAGTTAAGGTATTCATTATAACGCTCGAGCTCCATTGCATAAATTGGTATGCGGTGGCAAGTAATTGCTATTATATGCAAATCCTACAGCTGGAGTTCAAGTATTGAGTCAAAATGTCATAATCCGAATTCCTTAGATTTGTTTAGCTACGTTGTGGACACACCATACAATTTTCAGCTCACTTCCACTTCAAATAAAATTTTATCCAGACATCAACCAGATGTATTTAAATCCTCTCCATTTAGCACTTGCAAATATTTCCTCCATTAATTCAGAAAATTGAGGCTTTACTACTTCCCAGCCCTTCAGTCCACAAGAGCATTTATTAAAGCAATCGGTTTTTAAATCTGAAATTGATATGCGTTTATACAAATTACCCCACACAGTGTGTTTGGTTATCTATAAATTACACCCTGCACCTACCTAAAATTATTTTGGTAGTTATGTACACCCAGTTTGCGGTATAACTGTCTTGAAAAATGCCTGTAGTGTTATCTGCAAACAACTGGCTGGCTTGGCTAATCAAACCCTATAATATATCATAAATGGTGCCCTGAATATAGCCACAACACACCACTTTCGGTCAAGTAAAACGAGATCTTTGCTATTATCAATGACAATGCCAAGTATTGTCGTTTTGTCACTTTGAAAATATTTCCGATTTAATATAATAGTTGTTAAAATTCGAAATTTTGTGAAGGCACCAAGATTTTAAATCTGTTAAACCGCGCGGTAGGCCAAAGTAAGAAAATTATTTTCTTTATACTCCTACTTTTCAGTTCAATAAATGCTCGCAAAAATAGAATGTTCTCTTCCGGTTTATTCGTACACTGAGAAGCGATAGTAGGCGCACTCTTCTTTAACCACATTTTCAGCAGCCGCACTATAATAATCTTTCCACTTTCTTTTTAACTGTTAATACCAAGATTTTAATGATAAATAGTATTTATTATTCGGATTTAGTTTTCATTCGCATATGTGTAGTTTCTGCAATTGGTGTTTCTAAAAAATTGAGATTTTTGCTTAAAAACCTATATTTCACTAAGATTGATACGAAAATATACGTACGTACATGCTTGCTATATCTGAATTCTTTTAATGTGAAATATTAAACAGTCCGCAGCCATCTTTGGTTCAGCAACATCGGTTTAGTTTTACCAAATATTAAGGTGTTTGAGCTGCACAATCAACAAAATAAAACTGAAACACAACTTGCATAGATCAGTACTATATACAGATCAACGGATGCAGCACAAAATACATTTCTAACGTTAACAGCGGCTGGATAATAAGGTCCGATGGATCTATTTGTGCACTGGAAACCCGAAAAACATAATTTTAAATTTCCTATCCTCTCTCAAAATAAAAAAGAGGTTTATGATTTACTGCCTATTAAATCTTTTCGTAAATGTTCTATGTATATATATTTCCTGTATTATATACTATATATATTTAACAATACATATATATAGAAGGTAACAATGCTACGATGTAACATGTGAAATACATATGTTTATTCATGTAAATTTTGGACCAAGGTTTGAACAATTTAATTTCATGTTCACTGCCTGTGTCGAAATACGTTTTAATACAAATGCTGCTGTCGCATAACGTTTTTTCAAAACTCTAATCGTTATATAAATAGCCACAAAAACATATCACGAATGCCAAAATTTTAGGGGCATTTAGGTTTTTGTAGCATATCAATATATGCACAAAATGGCTGTATTTATACACTATCTGTGAGTTTTGAGGTTTAAAATATTTTAAAAACGGCTATCTTTAACATTAGGTTTAGCTTACACCATACAATTATATATGCCTCATGAACAGATAATTATATTGGATAATACGCGCCCAAACCTAAGCTGACCCTACTAAACATCCTATTTTGCAATACCCGATGTGGAATCCACATTTATTGTTACGAAGCAAACATGGAGTACGATTCGGTTCACTGCTATCCCAGATGCAGCGATTTGAAATTAGGTAACGACAGTTCAATAACATTTCAAGCCTTGAATTAGGACTCGCCTCTGTTCGCGAACAAATTTAATGTTCGGCAACAGAAATGAGCTTTTGTCGATCACCTGAAAATGTTGGGGAACTGAAATATTTGCAAAAATACAAAATAGTATGGTCAACGGAGTCATCCTAAGTTTACTTGTGCATAATTAAATCTGAAAAACTAATCTATGATTTCAAGACACTTTGTATACAGTGGTTCGAAATAGCCTAAATAAGTCTATTTTTCTGCTTAAGATCTTCATTTTCAAACATTGTAATTTATAAATTTTACATTTAAAAGAAAAAGTTGAATTTCCATTTTGGTTATGTATATAGCAAGTTTGAAGTATCGGCATTGAGATTTCCATCAAAATATTACGTGTCAGCTAATGGTCTTTTTGATACAGTGAACGTCTGTACCAGATATGTCGTCTCTTAATAAAGTATTATTGTAACAGGGCCGCTTCGGCCCTGTCACGAGCATTTCAGGACTTTCGCACTCAAAATTGTATAGGGACGCGTTGGCACACGGTTTTTTGTGTATAAAAAGGTCGTATTGTATCAGTTAACCGTTTTGTATAAAATGTCGCTCATATTTATAAACCGTTTTGTATGAAAACGTCACTTATATTAATGAACTGTTTTGTATAAAATGTCGCTTATATTAATGAACTGTTTTGTATAAAAGGTCGCTTATATTAATGAACCGTTTTGTATAAAATGTCGCTCATATTTATAAACCGTTTTGTATAAAAATATCGCTCATATTAATGAACCGTTTTGTATAAAATGTCGCTCATATTAATGAACCGTTTTGTATGAAAATGTCGCTTATATTAATGAACCGTTTTGTATAAAAATGTCGCTCATATTAATGAACCGTTTTGTATGAAAATGTGGCTCATATTAATGAACCGTTTTGTATGAAAATGTCGCATATATTAATGCACCGTTTTATATGGAAATGTCGCTTATATTAATGAACCGTTCTGTATGATGATGTCGCTTTATATTAAGGGATTGTTTGTATACAAATGTCGCGTTATATCCGTGAATTGTTTCGCATAACGTGCCGCAAACTTTTGTTGTAATTAACGACTTTGCTAGGGACGAGTGTTACAACCTGACCAAATTAGAAGGAAATGAGCCGCCTCAACCGACCTGTACGACCGAAAATGGAGCCCCCACACCGATGGAAACTGGAAATTAGTCGAAAATCCAAGCAGCAGATACTATGTGATGTGTTATAGGTTTGACGGTTACGACCGTCTGGGAATAGGAGGCCCCTGGCTGCACGTTCCAGAAAACACGTTTGTTAAGACTGAAATCAAAAATATTAAGTTTACTTGGTTTTAGTAATATACTAAGTAATGGTCACGGAAGACAACAAGTCGCAACAAGCGGAGATCATACCTTTGGTAACCTTCGCGATTATAAGGGACGACGGATGTCGGGTTAATTCGAAGACCCGTCACCGTCTACTGTACCATGATCCGGAAAATAACCGGAGCGGTCTGGTAGAACACTTTGGGGAATCGTGGTTGGACATCCAAAGACGCCCCGGACAGCGCCGGACTTCGCTTGTAGCGTGTAGGAATAATCGCTACTTACACTAGGTGGGATTGTCAGCGTGGAATCCGGACTGTTACCTTCCAAATATCATATCTTTAGGACATATTCTATATAAAATATGTAAATGTATATACTTGTGGGTGTGTGTGTCCTGTGGACGACTCTTTTAGGTAAAACCGCTTCGTTTCTGCAGCCCATTGTAGTATGCAACTAATACAAGCCCCCACTTTCCGACATCCTCGTTGCCCTACCCCGCGTCCGAACCGGTGCATGTGAACCTTCGTTTTGTTCATCGTGACTAGTTGAATCCAACGATTTGTGCCGGACCTCCGTCCGAGTCCCTGCTGACTCGCAGTAGCCCCGCAAAGATGCCTAGAAAGCTGCTGTTAACCGCTGATGGGCACCGATAAATCGAGATTTTTCGCTCAACTCGAAAGTGGGCGAAACGCCCTTCATTGGATTCGTCTCGATGAGACATCTCCAAAAATACCCGGCGGGTCTCAGTCCCCCGCCCCGTTAACCCTGGACAACCAACAAAAGCGCCCCTACCGTAGCCATCACTCTCTCTAATCGCCGCGATTTTAGTACCGTTCTTACTCCTGCCGCCCCAGTAGCAATACCACCCCTCGTTCAAATCGTCGTTGGACGGTGAGTCCAACGATACCCGGCGGGCGTCGCTCCGCCCAACCGTTAGCGCAGGAGAGCCCGCTAAAGCTCCCCATACTAATATACATCGGAACCCATAGATGGGTCCCGACCCGCTTCTATGTCTACCCCCTTGTGTTTGGTATCAATCGACCCCGTTTTCCGTCCTGGGTCGAATCTGACCCCAGCCCATCGGAAATCCTGCCGGATTCCCCTTGTCCCGCTTCCCTTCCCACGCCCTCTTCGTGTCCTCGCTGTCCTTTCGTTTTTGTCCTCGTTCTCTCTCTAACCGAGGCTTCTGGTCGGTTTCCTTCTTTGTCGTTTTGTTGTTGTTGTTTTTGATGCGCTGTGTGTATGTGTTTATCCTGAGCGACCTTTCTGTCGCTCAGGACGCCGACATGTCTAAGGTGTACTGTGTGTGTTTGTGTATGTGTTCGTGTGTCTTCCGTGAGTATTTGTAGATATATATATGTATGTATACATGAGGACACAGAAAAACGGACGAACAAGGACACCACATATTAAAATTCGTTAAATTTCAGAGTTTTACGGACGGACAAAATACGGACGGATAGGACGAACGGGGGGCGACTTTAGGGCCCTCCCCCGGACCCTTGGAGCCCTGGAGCAGGGTCCCTGAGCAGGTAGGAGTACGTTAAGGTTTGCCCCGCCTCTGGCCCCGAGACGGATAATTTCCCGTCGCAGGTTTCCCCCGGCGAGACTTTGAAACATAGGCACTCGCAAGCGAATCTCTAACAAGCTCGATTCTTTTCGTTGTTTTTGGTTGTCCTCATGAGCGAGGGTCATTTTCGAGGCAAGATTTAGCTTAATTAGGAGGGCGGCAAGTCTAAAACCACAAAGGCCGAGTTGATGTTTGCCGACTCCGGATGGGCTGGGAAGTACAAATAGTCAAATTATAAGCATATTGTCTCGCTAATTGGGGCTGAAGAAGGAAATTGCGTGACCCGAAAGTATCCGCAATAATTTAAGTTAAGCTGGGACCGGAAACTGTTCGAACATTGTGAGTTTATGATCTGATTTCGCTGGACATCCGGCGATGAGGACGGGAAGTTGGGACTTCAAAATTTACTTTTCTTGGGAAAATTGGGACAAAAATCACAGATAGTCAACTTCCGAGTACTCGGAAGATTCGAACTTGATGTCGGCAAATTTAATTGAAGCTGACTCTCTTTAAGGACATCGACGGTTTACGGTAGCCGTCAAGATTCGATTTTCCGGAAGTGTCCCCAATTGGACGCTGAACTAAAACCCAAGAAAAATGGGCGTTGCCCGACCAACGACGATTGGATAGCGACGAAATCGCTATCTTAAACTATGGGCAGAAAATTCGAGGCGACGACCAACGCGTCGACTCGTCGAATCAGTTGGACTTCGAGAGCGCGGAGTTCGGTCGATTTTACTGACCGGCTCCGACGCACTATTTTGAGTGTTTGGTTTTCATGCGGCTCTGTTTTTCTTACTTCGCTTTTCGCTTTTGCTTTGGATCGACTCGATGGACCGAGGCTTTCCGCGTAGGTGCATACCTCGCGAAGGGGGTTCAGCTGGTGCTGCCCCAGGGATCAATGTTCGTAAGTATGTGACGGTTTAGTGGATGCAGGGGTTTAGTTTCCCTGCCGAATGAAGAGTAACCGGCCATTCGCTTAATTATCTCATGAATGTAGCATGTCTCTCGCCCCTAGGTAGAATCAATCGCGTTTGGGTTTCGCCCACCCCGTCCCCTCAGAGCAGCTACGCAAAATCTTAACTGGAATCAACCTGTAGAATCGAGTTCCGACGTAGCAGGCGTTAGGCGATTTAGGGCATATTCGTGCAGAGCACTGTGAGGACCGTTTGACTAATTCGAAGTCTTTCTGATTCCCCGTGGTCTTAGGTAAGGCACAACAAATTGGACGCCTCTCGTCCAGGATTTACATGACTTGCTTCTTTTGAGTTAGGATCAACGAATTTTCCTGAGCCGACCACGGTAAAATTTCTGGAACGTGCATGCCACAGAAAATAGGGACTTATTCAACGGTTTTGCTGTTATGGTTTACAAACTTATAGCTTTGCAGCTTTCACAGAAAAATGCGTGCAAAAGCCGGGCAGTTTTGTCTCTTACGGCCGTCCGTAAGAGACAAAAATCTGTTACGGCTGGCTGTATAATATTTTAGTTTTATATAGATAGCTATAAAGGCACTTTTATCTCTTAAAGCCAATTGTAAGATATTTTAATCTCTTACAGACAACTACAAGATATTTTAGTCTCTTACAGCTGTCTGTAAGAGATTTTTGTCTTTTAGAGCTGGCCACAAAAGATAAAAGTCTTTAGCGACTGGCCATACGAGATTAAAATATCTTAAGGACAGCTATAACAGATTTTAGTTTGTAATGCATTGTTCTTAAAGACAAACATCTCTTAAAGCCAACCGTAAGAGACTTCAAAACCTTACGGATAGCTGTAAGATACATTTGTCTCTTATAGCTGGTTATAAGAGACATTAGTTTCTGACAGCTAGCCGAAAGAGACAAAAATTCGTTACGGCTAAGTAGAAGAGATTTAAGTTTGTTTTAGCACGCCGTTAGAGTTTTGTGTCTGTTTCAGGCATTTATAAGAGACAAAAGTCTCTTATGGCTAGTTTAAGAGACAATTCTTACAGCTTTTTACTATATAGCTTTTTTATAGCCGGTTATTGGGCATATTGTCGGATGCGGTCGGGTTGCTATTTTTCGACCTGATGCAGTCTTAATGGTGGTAGTTGTCAAAGAAACGTGGTTTTAGTTTTACAGCAAAGGAAGAGAGCCTAATCTGAGATTTCGACACCAGAGTCAGTCCAAAGCAGAACACCAGTGTCACAAATCAACTGATATTCGAGCAATGTTTTAGACTTGAGGCTAAGTATATCGAGAACGGCTGGGTGAAGGCACCAACTAAAACAGGAAGGGGAACGCCAATTCTTCATAGCTTAATGCCCTAGTGAGTGTTTATAAAGAATTTCTAAACCTTAAATTTTACTGTTCACTCATAAAGTCGGGAACGGAAACGAATCATAAGATGCTGAAGATGTATTATTATTCAAGTATGAACGATATTTATCCACATACCTAATTTTTAATTCTACGAGTACCGATCAGCAACTTGCGCCATTTTATACGGATTAATGTTGTTTGTTTATTTCCGAAACTAAACAAATTATCGACCGATTATTGACAATTTTATTTTTGCTTTCAATCATCATGTACCGGCAATATTCCAAAGTCCGGATACATACGTTGGAACGCTAAAAGCGGTTATTTTATCTTTAAACGTTGGACAAACATCTAATATGCCTATGGATTTATTATTATCTGTTCCGGAGACGACACTTCATCACACTATGATATAAATAAAATAAACGAAAACTAGACTTAAACGTAAATACCTATAATCGCATTGGTAAAGTCTCAAAGAATTTGTCCTTTTTCACTGATATGGAGTTTTTTATTACTAGGAGCAGACATTAATTAAATTGTAATAATAATCTCTAATGTTACCAGAGGTAAAATTTCATATAAAAATTGCTTTTTTACTTATAAATAACGCATAAGGTGTGTTGCTGGATATAACACACAACACTGGATTTGACATCGATATACTTTTCCTAGGATAGTCATAGTTGAATGCTGGCCACATTTCAATCGTTTTGTAAAACTCGAAAACTCACACGCAGCGCACGGATATGCACATATTTGTATGCCAGTCGGGCGGATTTATGTGGGCACAGGCAATTCCTAAAGAGGACGGTGGGCGCATATATATTTTAAAGCAAACGCGCTATTCATTAAGTTATTACTATTTATTGTTACTACTACTACTACTACAGTTACACTTATAAGGGTACTCTTACGACATTCGTGGCCCCCGCCGCCTTGCGACATTCGGTAACATTTCATAGACTGACGCCCCCATACTCGGTTATTGAGTGGGGTTACAAAACAGACTCTTCGACATGTAAATACAATTATTCGTGCACTCATGTTGTGTGTATGTTGGTCGGGCGGCAGACAAGTGAACAACAATTTCTACATCACCATATTATAAACAGCAAGCTACATTGTCGGACTACTAACAATATAATAATATAATACATATGTGCATTAACAAAGAAGAAAAAGAGAAGATAGCAGATTATTGATTGAAACGACTGACAACTTTACGACAATTATTAGTAAATAATATAATTTGCAACCACGAACGACGAACGTGTTCAATGTGTATGAAATGATAGATTTTCCGAGTGGCTCCGGGTCTAGGGGGAAGATAAATGATAGGGCAGGCATGCTGACGCTCCGAGGTGGCACGGGGGTAACCGGGGTCACTGCGAAGAGGAGATTGTCCCCGGGTTGGGCGTACAAGCGCTGGGGATAGGTCGTCCTGACAAAAAGCTGACGGCCTACTTTCCGCCTGAACCCCCCGTCCAGTCCAAATTTTTGCCAATTTATCCCCAATTATTGCCAATTTTTATCTTATTTTTGCGAAATTTCTACTATAAAAGATTTGTAATATGTTTCTTTGCTAAAATGATATCATCTTGCCATTAATATACATCGTCTCTATAATTAAAAAATTTGTATGTCTTCTTCCACCCATCGAGTACATTTTTGCATTCTCTGGCCAGCGAAATTTAAGAATTTTTTCATCCTTAGTAACAGTTTGCGGACATAGGTATCGCAGGCCAAGTAATTGAGATATGCAATTTTGATCCCAGGCTAAGCTTAGGCATATACGGACAAATCTTTATACGATCACTTCAGCGGAAAAATTTGATATAATCCTAAAAGTATGTTGCATTTATTGTGAAACCCACAATTCAGATATTCTATTAATTAGCTTTTTTTGCGTCAGAAATAAATATTGAACCAAAATTGAACTATACTATTAACGTAGCATATGACAGTTGTGCTATAAAACTTACAAATCTGCGGCGCAAGATAATGTGGATAGCAGCAACCAAAATCTGGGGTAGTCCAGGCCCACTGAGCCCCACCGTTTTAACGTAAAGATTAATTTCAATTTGACACTTTTAATTTCGTCTTGAATTTTGGGTCTTATAAACCGGTCAAAAAACTTTGAAAATTACTCGAATTTTTAATATTGACCAACGGGAATTTAAACATTTGACCACAAAAATAATTAAAAGATTAGTCGTAAAAGTTGCTCGAGGATACGATACGTATTTTACACAATTTGCTCATATCCTGTTTCAGATTACAGGTATCTGTTAATACCAAACTACATATACATAACTATAAAATGTAGACGTATGGCTACTCCATACTCATAGGCTATTCCGAGATTTCAAAAAGAGCTTAATGAACCTTTCAGAGTATGAAAAAACATAATACACAAATAGATGATTAAGAGTAAAGCGACCGTCATCTTTAGCACGTATTTCAAAACCGCAAAAAATATAAAATTTACCTACAATACGCAAATTTTGGGCAAATTTGGGCTATCAAAACATGCCTTTAGTAAAAAGCTGTAGGATTTATCTCTTTCAGCTTACCATAAGGGACTTTTGTCTCTTACCAAGCCCGAAACAGACACAAATCTCAACAGTTAGCTAAACCAAACTTAAATCTCTTCCACTTAGCCGTAACTGATTTTTGTCTCTTTCAGCTAGCTGTAACAAACTATTGTCTCTTATAACCAGCTATAAGAGACAAATGTCTGTTAGAGCTATCCGTAAGGTCTTGAAGTCTCTTACGGTTGGCTTTAAGAGACTTTTGTCTTTAACAACAATGCATTACAAACTAAAATCTGTTATAGCAGCCTTAAGAGATTTTTGTCTCTTACGGACGGCCGTAAGAGACAAAACTGCCCGGTTTTTGCACGCATTTTTCTGTGAAAGCTGCACTTAGTGGATTGTTCAACGCCTATGCCGTGCTTGGGCTTGGACAGAAACACAGCTTAGGGACGGAGGACTAGCCTCCGTCGGGCTTTAGGAAGCCCCGAAAATTTTTTCTATTTCATCGAGTTAAGAAAATTTGGGGATTTAAAAGACTAAACAAATTCTAGGGACGTTAACCTGAGCTTAAGGTGTTTGCTGCTTTTACGGAATGTTGTCTCGGAATCATCTTTACTAGTTGTTTGAATCTGATTTTAGAGCACATAGACGACTTACTCGGTAGGCATCTCATTTGTACAGCCATCGCATTAGGACGACTGACCGGAGTACCTTTAGGTGTCCTCTTGCCCCAGTGTGATCAAAATGAGCTGGAGGAGCACGCCCCCCCCCAGGTGAACAAAGTTTAGCCGACCTCGACCTAGGACGATGACGCTTCGTTCTGTGGTAATACACAAGTTTTGGACACTAAATAACTATTAGGTGAAAACAACTAAATTTACCGGTGTTCACCATTGCACTACGCAATGGTCTTCTCTCGAGACCATTGTCTAAAACAAATAGAACTAAACCTTCTTCGCTAGATGCCGCCTTTGCGGGAGAAACACTCCGTGTTCCCGCCGTGAACAAAATTTTAGGACTTTCTAAAAATAAAGAAAACTTACCTCCTCCCCCGGTCCATTTCGGCCCCAAATCGGGCAAGTGCAAAACCCCTTTTTCTTCTTGGAGCGAGCTGATCGCTGAGTTTAGCTTTTCTTTGATTTTAGCTCGGTTTGCCCGTTAGGCTATGTACTATGTATGCCCAGTTTCACGTTGCCTACAGTTTCAATGTCAGCCAGTTATATTTTCCCGTTTCATGAGTTGATCCTGCACGGAGAATTTAAGTCCGCTGCAGTTTCATATGTCTTAACCATTCAACCACAGAGATATAGGAACATCGACTATTATGTCGATAATAACTCAACTGCAGTACAGTGCAGTTGAGACACTGCAACATTGCAGTGTAATAGGAAAAATAGTCGTTAGAGAGAGGCAACCAGACAACAACCGAAAAGAAGACAAAAGACGCAAATGCGTCCGGAGCCGACCGCCCCTGGCCCGGTGATCCCAAACGGCCCCACGGATAGGAGATAAGGCCAATCTGGCCTTCGGCTAGGTGAGTCTAACCTGAAAACGTGCCCTCACCCAAAATCCCAGTGAAAGGAATTAAATTGACACCGAGCGGCTGGACTCGCCCCTAGAGGCGGCCTGGTAGGCTGCCAAGGAGGACGCAACATGTTGCCCAACACCTCGACCGCGTTCCCCTGGTCTAGATATGAGGAATTATCCTGCTCCGCCCCTTCTTCAGCTTCGCATTCGGTCAGTCGTGTTGTTAGATACGTAAGGCTGTCGAACACGTTTACGATTCTATGTACAGGCAGTAGGACAAGAGTATCCTGAGAGTAAATGGCGGAGCGTCCTTGACGTACCTTATGATTAACCCTGTTCTGAGCAGTGTCGTAACCATACTGCAAAGCTCGTGTAGTCAGTTTGGAACACCGCCTTTCCGTTTGCGCCGGCTAAGTTTCGTCACTATGCGTAGGTATTCGTGACGCCGAGCGCCCCGCCTTGAGGAGCGATTTCCGAAGCACTCTAGGGCCCCTGCTTAGTGCACTGCATAGCTGATTAGTTCGCTAACATTGAGTCGAAGCAGGGATAACCGCCCCTAGTTCGCAACTTGGCGAATAACTACACGCTCCTCCCCTGTTCTCTTTTAACGTCCGGTGCCCCTGCATTGTGTTGAATCGTAACGACCACAGCAAGGTACTACTAAGCTTCTCCGATCCGTTTTACTCGTCCCGCCCCGTTATTGTTTCGGAACACTCGTCCCTTCGATAAGCTTTGACCTTTGTAAATAAACGTTGTATTTTGAAACACCGAGTGCCGCCTTACTTCTTACCAAGACGATAGGGACTTTTTCTGGTTTGTCCGCACGGACGAGCAGGCATTACCCGTCATGGCTTGCGGGCGGGAATGTCACAAGCACTGGCGAGCAGGGCCTTCTGTTAGATCTATTTACGCTCTATTGAAATAACCAGATAACGGGAGTGAAATTTTATTAGTTTATGACCGAAATTTAAAATTGGTTAGGAAATCTCGCTATTTTGATAAGTCGAAACCTCTACTGGTCAAGGTACCAGTTCGCTTGCATAGAATTTATCGAGGAAAACGGGCCACGCCATTGATAATCCGACATTAAACTCTCAGGGTCTGTCGGAACCTTGTGGGGGCCACATAGGTCAATGCTCTAACACGGAGCATATCGCCATCTTAACTAGGTAAATCAACTTGAGCTTTAAATTTCTAGGGACTTTTTCATAGTTTATCTCAACACTTATCCCCCTAAAATAGAACTAAACAACTTCCGTTGAGTCTAAGATAGGGAATATCGGCTAGGCCCCATGACCTGCGAGCAGGTGTCGGTGCTAGCCTCCCTGGGGGACCTCAGAAATCATACCCTATACTAGACACTTGCGCAACCTTTCGGACGGGGTCAGAACACACCCCGTGAAGCGCGCCTGCGGCCTGCTAAGCTGCGTAGCTTCTTGGGTCTGAGCAAGAATAGGATTAAAATTTCAGTGTTCGCGGTCCACCCTTGAGGTTACGATAGCCGGGGTCGTATGGGCATAGTGTTAGGAAGTGCAGCTGCGTCACCGGTTATTACATTATTGTTAGTATTAAAATATATATCCATTTAAATCAAGCTGTTTTGTTCAGCTTTATAAACTAGCACGTGATATGTATCTTTGAGAGCTTTCCCTAATAATTTGGCAGTCGTCATATGTTTCGTGGCTATTATAACGGCTATAGTTTTGAAAAAACGTAGTGTGGCAGCTGCGTTTCTATTAAAACGTATTTCGAAACACGTAGTGACCATGAATTTAAAACTGTTCAAAACTTTTCCCAAAGTTTTACGTGAATAAACATATGTATTTGACATGTTACGTCGTAATATTCTTACCTTGTATTATTTCTTTTACATGCTCACAAGATACACTTGAGATTGATGAAGCTTCAATTCAACTGAGAATTTGATACCCTACGGTAGGCTCAGTTATACAGAGCCGAGCCCGAGAGCAAGATGAGTTTGGGAGAGTGTAGTTTAGTGTCTCCGGAAAATCTAGGTTGGGCTCTAAAAAGTTTTTCTAGAACAATAAACATTGTAATAAGTCATGTTATAGAACCATACTCTGCCGAAAGGAAGACCAGCAGAGATTACATCGTCTTGGTTCTTTCAGCTGTATATTTTATTTGACCGTTTGCATATATTCTCTCTAATCTAGGGAAATCGCAAACTTTTATTGTCTGGAGCCTTAGAGCAGTAGCTTGTTATCCGAAACGCCGAATCGAGTCGATCCGGCTACTGTTACGAAGAGACAAGTCGAGCACACATATGAAAAACGCGGCTCTTTGACACGTACATTAAATATCCAGTAAATTTATGGACAGTCTCAAGGCATCGGATTTTGCGGAGGCGTTGCATCCCTTTGAGGCGCCGTACCCCCTCCTCCGAGGCGCCGCACTCCTCTCCGAGCTACCGCAAACCCCAAGCTAATGTATCCCCCCGAAGCGCCGCATACCCGGCGTCGCATAAATATCCAGGGTCGACGTACTCCTATACTGAGCTCAAAGCCCCACCCCGCACCCCCACCCCAACCCGCCGCACCCTTTCCGAGCCGTCGAACACCCCCAAGCCACTGCATCCAAGCAGCGCCGCATCCCATCTTCCCGAGGCGCTACAGCACCCATAAGGTGCGGCTTCTTATCCCAAGAGCACCGCCACCCTCTCCGAAGTATCGGTGTGCGCATTTCCGGAGCGCAGCATCCCCCCTTCCACGCCACGGAGGCATTGAACCCCCTTCGTGGCTTGCAGTATTCAGCGAAGGCCGTGTTGTCAATTTTTTCCTGCTTTAATGCGCTCGGTTCGTGCAGTAAACCTTATGCCGCCTGGGACGGAATAATAGAATGAATAACCAATGTCGGCTATTTCCGATATTGCCAAACTTTGCTTCTTAAAAATGTATATCTCCAAAAGAAATTAATCGTGGATTTTCAAAACAATTTCAGAAAACTTCATTAAAAATGAACCAGTATTAGAATAAAACATATGATAAGAACACTGTGGTGTCCCTAAATATTGTTTCAATAAATGGTTTGGTTGATGTATATGTTTTTTGTATCATTAATGTCAGCTGCCAAAGCGGGATAAGGAGCTAAAGTCTAAAAATGAGTTTTCTACACAAAGTACATCTATAATAATTAAAGTCGATTTTACAGTTTATGATTATATAGTTACAATTTCCTCTAGCTATAATTTTCTGCTGGTTACTTGTTTATCCTGGAACCAAGAAACTAGATTCGTCTATGAAGTTGGACATTATTCAAGGTACTTTGATTTTGTTTGCGAAATCCAAATCGGTTTTAGGCTTTATCTAATTTGAATCGACGTGAATTTCCTTGCGCACGGACATTCCGTTCAATTTAAACGATACCGATATGACATAAGCAGCATAAATTTAACTTCAATCATATTGTTTCAAGTCTGCCATATGGATCTTCAGCAATGTGGTTTGTACTTCTAATTTCACGCTTTGAGTTATTAAATTCAAAACAAATAATAGTTCACATGCAAAAAATCAATACAACTGCTGACAGGTACATTTTGTTTAAACGTTTTAACTACAAAGTACATATCTCTGTTTTAAACTAGCTCAGCAGTTTCGATGCAAAGTTGCGTCGGTTTGAATAGATACAGATACATTAAGACGTTCAAAATTTTTGCTCAAAATTTGATAAAAATTTTAGAACATTTTTCGAATTTTTGGTGAATTCGAATGTGTGAACGCTGCTCAATCTTTTGCAATAAATTAGGTTTTTAGCCAATCAGGAACAAAAGAATATCTTGAAAATTAAGATGACAATCTGAACTCAAACTATTAAGTATGCCACAATTTTGCGTTATAAATTACTTGATCAAACTTTGAGCTCAACTATAGAGCAAAAAGTTTGACCGTGTGACCGCAATGTAGTGGTTTCGTTGACATTAGAAATTCGAACAGGAGTGGCAAAATTTTACTGCAAAAATAATTTAAAACAGCGCTGAATCAACAAAGCATCCCAAATTTTATCCTTTCTGGTGAGCTCATCCTGTACTGGTTCCGGAATACAAGAAAATTTCACCTCATTTCCGACTTTGAGTAATAAACTATTCACGTAATTAACACCATTATACCATACTAGAAAGCTAAAAACGATATATGAACTCGAGGAACAATGCAAAAAGTAATCAAGTTGTCATATACAAGGCTCCTTAACAGTTTATCTATCTCGGATAATATTTAGTTCAACAGTATTTAGGTATTTTACAAATTTAAATTATACATTTTGGTTAGTACATCTGTGTACAACTGGAAGTCAAGGTTGATTTATTTATTATGCCATGATCTCGAAAGTCATTCTCGCTTGTTCATTACATATTTAACTAGACTGAAGTGTACTTTCAGTTTGTATTTTTTGATTAAAGTATTCAACGAATTAGGATCTAAAGACGCAATGGTAATAACAGATATTAGCAGCATATAAACATATGGAGCAAAAGGGCTCAGGGCAGAGATGTAGTATACCATCAACATGGTACAACTTTACACTTCACTAACACCCTCAGAGTTACCTGAGTTGCTAAGAATTTTAGAAAAATAGAAATTCCAACGTAGACTATAATAGACACTACAGCATTACATAAAATTTACAACCTTACGAAAGCATTACCTCTTGTGACCAGGCTTAGGTCAAGCCCATCTTATTTCACGATAATTCATATATTATATCTCAACCAGTTTAGCAGAAGCACCGCTTAAATGCTCAAAGCTTTAATAAAAACACAAATAGACACAAAATCATACATGAGGTCCGAAGCCCCAGGAGGTATATCGGGTACTTCAAGTGGGATTGGGAGGATTTTGGTCACCTCAGAGTCAGAGGGTGCCAGCTGCTCGGCGAGGGGCTGTCAGATTGGAAAAAGTTTGACATTATTTGGGACGCAAGATTTTTGTTAATTGTTGCCAATTTTCACTCAAATTCTGACAATTTTCGCCTCGGATTTTTGTCATTCCCCCTTCTAATTTTAGCCCATTTTAAACAAAATTCGCCGAGCACCTGGGTATGGAGGAGGAGCGTCCCGGAGATCGGACTACTTCGCAGGGGGAGTGCCGTTGACCCTAGCGTCTCCGAGCCTGAGTGAGATGATCCTCTCTCCCCCACCCCTACCCCTTGTATTTAAAAAATAATGATATATAAAAGCTCTACCAATAGAATCAATAACCAATCATTATACGAAAATATTGCTAACACCGTATATGTTATTTAATATTAAACCTGCCTTAATGCAAATCATTAGCTGTGTCATGAAATACTAAATATTATCTTGGTTACAACTGAACTCCCCGCTAAAATAACAAATGTCACATCAGTTATAAATCGAACGGATCTAAGCCTACTTGGCCATCATGCATAGCTCATATCGGAGCTTTCTGGTTAAAAGTTTGTCTCGATTTGGCGAACTTGAAAACTTACAACATGTTTAGCTATATAATAAAGTGGTATATATTTTTAAAGTAGCAATTAGAAATTCCCATTAAAATAACAAATGACACGACAATCATAATCCGGGCCGTGTGAAGCCTCATTGAACATCAAGCTCAACTAATTAAAAATCTCAGAAGCATGACTCGGTTCGGTCGGTTATGAGCCCAAACCAGGCTCGGCTGTAAAAGGTAGCTGCTCCGAGTTGTGCTTAAAAGGCCATGTCTTAAGGTATATATCACGAGTATAGACAATTGTAGGAAATACAAATATTAGTTAAGATTGAATATGAAATAACTTAATTAGAAAATCATCTTTTTAGGGCGAATGTTGCAGGCATTCAAAAAGAATTGGCAACCACAATCTGCTAGTAATTTCGATGGCGATCTCCTGTTCGATAAATCTATCTATTTGGTCCCTGAAGCGCCTCTTAAACGAGAAGACATTAGTAAATTGCTTAGGGACGAATACAGCCCAAGATATAGAAGTATGGTGCATTATACATAAATTTTATACAAACTGTTGCTACAGTCATAATTTTTTGTATGATTCATTATAATTGTTTTTTGTCAAGAAGTTTTCCATTGCTTGCCTCTACATCGCTGTGTAACGTCATCTCAGTGAACCTTAGAGTCTTACGATTTAGTCAAAATGCTTGATTACAAATATATTCTAAACGTGGTTTGTTAACTAAATGGAAATGATTTTTCTTTTTGTCCAACAGCCATAACTGAAATAATTGTTGAATTTTAGAAAATCTGAGCTAGCAAAAGTATAAAATATATCATACTACAAATTTGTCTTATTTCTAAGATGATGAATTCTGAGTACTGAATATGTAATTTAGAGAAACTTACACAGATATTGAGCATCAAATTACACAATGAGCCACCGAATATCAAACACGTTGCTTCGATAATTGAAAAGATTTATCCGATTATTGTGCTCGCAATGTGAAAATACATAGAGGATAAATTCCTCTGCAAAATAAGACTAAAACCTACATAGCTCTAGCGGCCGCAGAGATATTACCATTCTCGTGAATTTTGAGTCCCATGGGCGTATAGAAGGCAACAGTTTTCACTCAACTCTGCAGGGTAAGTGTAAAGGCAATACCAGCACACTATTTGTGAATAGTCTCCTCATAAAAAATGATTTTCTTCAAAATGAGATGAAAAACGACTATATTGTTCGAATAGTTCGGCGACATTACCATTTTCGTATATTTTTGGGTCCAAGGTCGTGGGTCCATTTTAACCTAAATCCTACATCTTAAGAGAATCCCGCAGCAAAGAATTACTTTTTCGTATAAAGACTAGCCTGTTGTACAAAGTGAGCCCAATTTGACTTAAAGGCTTTCGAATTAAAAAAGTAACGTGATTTCTTGGACCATCTCAGGACCCAACCTCAGCCAATTTGGCCAGGGTTTTCGGGGTGAAGATGTTGGAATAGGACTTCGCGTCTGACTAACATGTAGATATCCCAAGCTGTAATGTACCGCGCTGATAAATCCGTAGAGCCAAAGTGGAGTTATGCGTGTTAACCTCAAAAATCCAACACCCGGCATCGTCAATTTTCACCACTGTCATGGCTGGTAAGAATTGTTCGCTTCCTTCGTTTCACACACTACACTCAATGGCTCTATCAATTTCGCACTAAACTTATGCAAAAATTTCATTATGTTACAATTTTCGATGTATACTGTTTGTTGCAAAACTATACACGCATACAGCGTAACTTATATTAGATTGTTGCTTTCTCTTCGAAATATTTGCCAAGGTTTCTACACATATACCATTATGCATCACTTACGATAAGATGTGTGCGCCAGGGCCAAATTATGTCACGAATCCACCTCAACTAGTTCGGGTGAACTATAGCTTAGCTGGACTACTAACGTAAATTTTTATAACTTAGCTAGTCTTAATGTGACAAACAGGGAGCTTAGCTAGGCGCTGCGTGACAAACAGAGCGTCCGGCTGAACTGTCAACTGAAAATTTTATTTAGCATTATACTTACTGTAATAGCATTTTGTTGTATTGTATTTTCACATTATTTCTAACGTATATATGTGTTTTAATATAAACAATGAACGTTTTAAGCTGTATACTGCATTTGGAACATTATTTAGATACGAAAAATAAAACGTAATGTTCGCGGACTAGTTAGTCATTAGCTTAAGTTATAGTGCTCAGTTGAACGCTTCGTGACAAAAGCACTGTCCGGCTCGACGCTTGAGGACAAATACATAGCTTAGCTAGGCTATTCAAAATTTTAAAAGTCGAGCTAGACTGTATGCGTGACATAGTAGCTAGCCCATTTGAACGAGTGACATAATTAGGCCATGCGCCCGCATCTTATTGTAAATGATGCATTATAGGTGTCCATAGCCGGAAATGGGGCTACGTCAGTTAGTGTCGCTGCATCCTCCCTGAGGCCTGCAAGTTTCCTGCTTCCCACCCACGGTTGCGAAAGGCGCGCAAAAAAGTTTTAGCAATTATGAGCAAATTACGTATTACATGTTGATCATTTTCTATATATACGTTTCGGTACCATCAACATGTTTTGTAACATCCGAAAGTGTAATTTGCTATTAGATAATAATATAATATGCTATAAGATAAATGCTCATATGAGGAAGGAGGGTTTATCCCCGAGTAGGTGACCTAAACCCACTTCTACTCCCCAAGGCCCCACCCGCCCACCCATCCCCATACCCCTGGCGCCATAGGTCCCGCTACAACCGCCCATTCACGTCCCTATAAAATTTCGCGAAACTTGGCAAAAATTCGAGAAAATAGGTAGAAATTGGAGCAAAATTGGGAAAATTTATATACTTTCAATAATTTCCACGTTCCACACGCCCGCTGCACGCCACCTTCTCTCCCGCGCACCCTTCCTCCCTCGCTCCTCTCCACTCCGGCCGGCAGACCTCCCAAGAAAGACCGACGGCCGTCCCTCCAGTTACCCTTAGGACTTCGTAATTTAAGCATGACCGAATACGCATCATATGGGTCCATTGCAGAGTAGGGTCACTCTCTTTAACGGTCGGACCCCTAAGCCTTAGTCACCGCATGAGGTACCGCAACCGCCCTCTGCGACTGCGTTCCGATATATTGGAAACACACATGCTTTACCCCACCCCTGCCTCTTTGTCGCCGCCAGAACCATTTACTATTTATGTATTATCATGCGCTACCCTTGTCATAGCCAGAACTATTTGTGTATTAATGTACATGTATTAAACAGTTGAGTATATATAATAACATTCCAAATCTCTAGTTCTTTCTATTTTTTATGGAGAAACCGTTTGTGCGGTTCAATATGTTTCTAAAAATCAAGACATCCTTCCTTGTTACGTACTATAAACATTACTGTAACATGTTTCTACGCGCAGAATCATTATTTTCGATGATATGTATCATGTATATTAAACGAAAGTAGTATAGAGCGAGGAGTTGGACCCCAGGTTCGCGGTTGGTGGATCGGTGGATCAGTGTATGATCTTGAAACTGCGTGTTGCTTACGGGATAATTTGTGTCGTCATCGAAGCGTGTATGTTGTATATTTATAGTAGCGAGGAGGGAGGATCGAGGATTTGACCTTGAAATATATGTTGGATTTGACCTTGAAATATATGTTACTATACAATATTTGTTAAATATGTAACACCCCTATATTTGATATTTCAACCACATGCATTGTGTTTATATAATATAGAAAACATGGGTATAGTAATTGCGGAATATTAAGCACCCGAAATGATAGGACACGTTTCTGTAAATTCTCAATATACTCCAGGTGTGGTTCGTGTGCCTAATATCCCACAATTTTCCATTTTGTCCCACGTATTTGGTAATCACGTCGAAGCACTATGACACTTCAACACATATTTTAAAGTATTTCAACATGTCAAACTCATTCTATATTCCGGACACAACAAATATTATTGTAAGCCATTTTAGAATATCACACCGTTCTGTATTCCAAGCGTATCAGCTCATATTGAATAGTTGACCTCAGTTATATATTTATTTACATATAAAGTACAGCAAAAAAATCTAATATTGTCACAACCGTTCAGTTTTATCGGCAAAGTCGCAAAATATTCACTTAGTATTTTCACAGCATTGCACCTCATCTGCCGAAATTATCCACTCTGAATGGTTGCAACAACATTACTACGCCATAACATAGCAATTCCAATTACATATGTACGTAATAGAGTAGTACAATTATTACTATTACCTTCAATAATCGGCTCTTGGGAAAACGCTATCCTCAATTTTAAGTGAAAATTTACAGACTGCTAATAGATCAAAAGTTGTTGTAAGCTATAATTTGCCATTTTCGCTGTAATTTTTATTGTACCAGCACTTCTGGAACTTATCTCTTCGAATTACTTACATATTTAATACCCCGCATCCGGTTATAGTTAATATAACACAATTCATTACTCGAAACTGTAATTTTTCAAATCGGTTCCGCAAAATACACCTATGTGCCACCGGAATATATTATAGTCCAGCTATTTGGCGAGTTAGCTGGGGGAAAATTTG
>JASANE010025630.1:0-15580 GCA_030248225.1 Trileptium ribeirensis
GTTCTTACTTTTGTTCGTTTGCAGTAGTATATCTTCTAATTTTTATTTTATTTATCTAGGTTGATGGTACTCTCATTGGATCTGCTATGGTCACGTGCTTTGGTTATTGGATTTTTGGTTCGTTAACTGTTTATACAATAGCATACTTGTTTTCTGCTGAGCTCGCTGTTATTTCGGTGTTTTCGCTGTTGGTAAGTCTGGTCTGATTATCGCTGCAGTGTTATAGAATGCTATATATACATTTTAAGATTCGCGATAGATATATGTTTAATTCATCTATTAATTTTTTACCAGCTCTTGTTGAAGCGAAGAGAGCGAAACGAACAGAGACTTCACTCACAGCGGACGTGAAAAAAGCATACAAATTTGTATTTTGTTCTTCGGTGTAGCTCATAAGTCATACATTTGATTCCATAAAATTTTACCTGAGCACTGCAGTTCATATTTCGTTACCGAATCGTCGCCGCGAGATACGCTCCCTGAGATAAGTCCGAATACGCTCCCTGAGATCTTCAACTTTGATGTGTGGCCGCCGTTGGCCGGAATATGGATCATCAATCCTTTGTTAGAAATATCGAGTTATCAAATTTCGGCACGTTATTCCGTATTTGTGCTTTCAACATTTAGGTTCTCAAACACGCCAAATACGATGGTTTTGCTATATAAAGTCCAACTGGACTATTTTTCAGGGGTTTAAAGGGTTTTAGGACCGGCGAACCAGATTTTGCAAAATGTAATCCGTTGTTATTTGCTTGGTTATCTGTTGCCGGCAGAGCACCACAAGAATGGCCTCTGTAATAGGTTATTTGGTATGCTGATTACGATGGTTTACTGTTTCGATGGCTCGGTGAATCCGATTTTCAAAATATAATAGTCTCTCTTAAATTGTTTAGTTATATTGCGTGCTGGGCATTAAGAATTATGCATATATATATATATATATATATAGGTATTTTCGTGGGTAGAATAATATGATTACGCTTTGATTGTTTTACAGTCGACGTACCCGATTTCCAAAATATTGTCTGTCTTCATTTTGGTTCCGTTACGTATTATGTGCATAGCTTCAAAAATGGTTTACTCGGTTACTTAATGCCCCGTATACGGTGAATTGGTCTTTAACATTCACACATATTTTATGATTCTGCCGTGGGTCTAAAGGATCTACAAATTATATTTTTAAAATATACTATGTCTTTGGTTATTTAGCTACATAGTGCTTTCAGGGGATTTAGAATAGTCGCCTTAGCGTCTTCGGTACGTTTAAGACAATGATGTAGTAGTCTAAAATTTAAGTTGACGGTACCATACTTTGTAATGTTGTTTTAATGGGTTTAAGGCGGATTTACATATGTACCGAAATAATTTCGCCTGCCGGCACTTTTGCGATGTTGAAACGGAGCAAGCTAGGCGGGCAGAGTTTCCACTCGAGCGCTCTAGGTGGAATCAGTGGGAATTTACTTTTTGTCTGTCGCTGTGATTAATAACTCCTTTTTAATGGACGGATGTCCACAAGTTTTTTCTTCGATAGAAAAAGTTATGACGATGTGCCCTTCAGCTCCGGGCACATCTTCCAGGTAGAAATGGCAAACGACGTGTTTGAAGGGTGCTTTGCCGAATCTGACCGTAGGGGTACCAGTGTTCCGCATCCCACATTTCGCGACCATGAATTTACAACGGGTTTAGGGGCAACGAACCAGATTATTTCCATTATATACTCTGTGTTCATTTGTTTGGGTACGTATTGTTTACAGGTCGTCAAAGATTGGCTATATAGGTTTTCCGGTAGGCTGAATACGATGATTTGGTTATCTAGAGACCAGCACAAATACCTGATGCGTTGTCAGTTGTTTTTGATAGCATTAATGCCGGCGAGGTTTAAGATTTTCAATGAATTAGGGTTTAAGAGGCTTTGGTGTTGTATACGTAAATCACAGCCTGTTAGAGGTGATTAAACAGAGTAATTCTTTAGAAATAGAGCCACGTTCGCTCTATATGACCCTCCCTTGCGAGTTACTAGTATATAGCCCCTGCTGAAATAAGTAAAATCGATAAGTATCGCAATTGATCAGAATTTCGTTTAATCGAAAATCTAAATTTTATAAATTTGTAATTTATATAATAAATGGAACAATATTCATAATCGATCGAAATATTGCGATAGAATATTGTGCGCCTACGTCTGGCGGTACAGTTACGTTCATAAATAAAAGAAAATTTTTCGCAAATCGTTCGCGAGAAATTAACAACTGTTTAACTGCTATTCGCGAAAAATTTGCGTTTCATTCTGAGCGTGTTTGTCACTGTACAATGAACCACCACATCTTTTGTTCATTGTCATAACTTTTTCGCACATCACAATACCTCATATTTTAAGGGCTATGCGTTGTTTGGCCACAACATTATTCTACTAATTGGCGCCGTTTATCATCCTGAACATTCGCATCTATTTTTCTACTTACTCACATTGCTTTTTGCCGCTCCATCGACTATTCGAATGGTATGTTTTGTATAGTGCTGTCGTACTCATACATTTCAACATTTTCTAAGTACGACCGGGTTGTTGGTTATATATAGCTACACTGCATTTTCAGAAAATACTTTTTATATTATTATGATGATCTTAACTTTTTATTTATACCGTAAATAATTTGAGTGTGATACAATGTTTCGTAAACTCAAGTCGGCAGCAAGGATCGAACAAGGTTTGTACGGGAGAGAGCGGCGTATGCAAACCATTGAGCTATGTAGGAACTGTTGCTCGGTTTCATATGGAATTTCACAAAGTAAACGAATAGCGGTTTTGTACTAGAAGCCCCACTGCACAAGATCGGCCAATGTTGAAGATGCAACAGAAATTTTGATACCATTCTTCTCTGCTCGATCTGTTAGCTTTGAAAACATCCATTTCGATCATATTTATGACAATTTTTTAGATTTTTTGGGTTTCCAGTGATATCTTCCCTTTGATACTCATAATTTTAGCAAAATTTTCGAAGAATTTTATGTATCGTTCGAACAGCATTGACGAGCTGAATCGAGTAGTGGTGAAATCAGTTAAATCGGTTCATGGGGTTACAAAACTCCTCCAAAACCTTTTTGTGTGCAGGATGCCAAGAATTTTGTCTATAAATGTTTTCTGGTAAGTTGAATACGATGGTTTGGTTATGTAGTGATTAGCAAAAATACCTCATGCAGTTGCCAGGTGTTTTCTGTGGCTTTAGGGACGACGAAGTTTTAGGGGTTTCAATGGGTTCCGAGTTCATAGGGTTTTAGATTGATACATTCATCAAACACAGCCTGTAGGAGGCGATTAACCAAAAACAAAACCACGCTTGCTCTGTTTCACCCTCGTTTGCGAGTACTAGTTTTACACCAAGATGGTGTGCTTAAAAATAATTTTTGTCGACAACGGTCGCTCACAAATAAAAATAATTGTACCAGCATACCGTGGAGAAATTTTGTGGAAGAGTTTGGCGCTCGGTCATACTCATGTGTTTTCCGTATGATGTTTATCGTACTATTTATGTATGATGCGGTCGTTTTTTGGACATCCCCTAAGGTTTATATGGGGGCGGCAACCAAGAATTACAGGTTGGCGTCTTTTTTGATAGATTTCACAAACAAGCATACATTAAAAATTAATTAGCGAAAATGTATCTTCTTTTCAATATTGTATATATACTTACAGAACGGTTGAAAATTACATCTGAAGTAATTTTCTGTCAGTATTACTGGAACAATATTAGCTTAGTGCCAAGATAAATTCTCAGAAACATATATAATTTCGCTACATAAATCATGTCAAATATTGGTTAGTTTTGAAGATTCGAATTAAAACAAAATTTCCAAAACAACTCGATGGTGAAATTTGACACCTGCTCTTAGCCCCTTAGTTGACTTACGATATTTTAACTTTATTTTTGTACGATCGACTAACCATTTAAAGAAACATTATGTGAGTTAAGTTGTTAGCTAATATAAACCCAGGGGTAATATGTTTGTTGTTACTCAGGTCGTTTAGAAATTAAAACCATTGGATTTTAAAGAGTGTTAATATGCATTTGTTAGGATGATTGGAATTTGCAATTGACAAGCAATATTCGCGAAAAGTGCTCTTGAGATTTCTATGCGATTACGATAAACGAAAATTGAAACACTGCGCTGGCCTTAAATTAGGACTCAGTTTTATGCCAGTACCTACTAGTATTGATATTTTGTATGGGTCATTGCTCATCCGTAGGTTGTAGTGGGTTGTAAATATTGTGGGTCAGAACAATACATATGTCACCGTAGGTCGAGGGTACAGCTATGGACATCATCCTGGAAGCTATCAGTTCATCAATTGTGTTAATCTCAAGGTTATTGAAGACCTGATACTTACGTCAAGTAACCTTGACGTATACGATATCGTTGAATCCTTGTCGAGACTGGCGAAAAGCTAGGGCATGGATAAGGGAAAGTGCGTGAGTATGACCGAGCGCTATACTCTTCTGTGAAATTTCATCATGTCTCTTGGATAACTCTGAGCAGTACTAAAAATGAACTTGACATTATTTTAATTGAGAGACATTAATGATTGATAAGATTTGCATATGATATGGTTCATGTTACGCTGGAGAGTGTAACCTTAGACGATATAAGAAAAGGACATTTTGTTAGTAGCCACGTTATTTAGGATGCACGAGAAATAGTGTACATATAATGAAGATATGACGTTTAGGCTAAAGTGTTGAGAGAAAGTCAAGTAATAACGGAGAAAAGGAAGTACGAAACAGGGACGGGCTAGTTTCGTCTAGATAGGGGACAAAGAATTTTTGGATGGGACGTTGTGAACGTAGATGTCTGCACATGGATATTTGTCCTGTAACTTTTGCTTACTGTAGTGAGCAAAGAAGGCTAGTAATAGTTGCGTATATAAGTTTGATAATGTCAACGATTATTAGAGCTAATACCATCGTTTTGTTTATCAACGCTTTACTGTGAACTGTTTAGGACTTTTTGTCGATAAAGCGGATGAGCAGAATCCTATAGTCTTCGATTCTTCATCTGGTTTTTTTTTTCTATCTCCATTTTGGTTATCATCGCGTCGTTGAAGGTAAAACAGTGAACATTGTATTAAATATGTGATTTGCTTGCAAAAATATTTATTTTAGCTTCAGATGACTGTTTTACATGTATGGTACTCAATAATGAGTGCTGTTCGTTGGATGTTTGCTCGAAGTTCTATAATCAAAATTTTGTTCGAATGCGCGATTTTTTAATTTCTTTCGAGAGCTGTTCGCGGCTTGTTCGAAAGGTGAAATCGTTTCCGGAAGTGCTGTAGTTTGCTTTAAACTTTTATCTTATGTATTGGAAGAAATACTTTTTTAGTTTGCGAGGAGTCAGGCTGTTAATATTATTATGTCCTTTTTTATAAATGTTATGGTAATTCATGACGCTGACGCTAGTAATTATCGGAACTGCGGCTGACGTTGAAAAGTAATTAGTTATGGTGGCGAATACTGTATAAGTATGTCTATAATTTCGGTGGTCAACCGTGTGATTATTCTGTAGTTAGCTAACACTAATTTTAATTATTCGGAAAAGTGAAAAAAGGAAACTTACGGGGGCTGGTTATCTCGAATTTGAAACCTGTAAAATTTAGCTCTGTATGTACATGTTTTTGTATTTTCTGATACTTTTAATACCGTACAAATATTTTGAGGCTATCATCACTTTTTCGCATTGAAAGTGTCTAAAAACGGTAAGAATAATAATTGAAGGAAACACTTAATACTTATACTTATACTTATTATATGCTGGATGAAAGCTAAATTATACCTGGGGTTGTGTGGGAGGTTTATGGAATTGGGAAAGAGAGTGGATGGTTGAGGTTGTTGGGGGGGGGAGTGGGTTGGGAGGTTGTTGGGGGGGGGTGGTAGGGGGGAAGGTTGTGGGAGGAAAAAGAAAGAGAGAGGGGAAAGAGGGTGAGGGAGGGGGGTGAGGAAATGAAAGTGGGGAGGGGGGAGAAAGAGGGTTGAGGGGGGAGGGGAGGTTTGTATGTTTGGGAGGGGGAAGGAGGGTAGGGGGGAGATAAAGGGGGGGTGGGGGGTTTGAGTGTAAGGGTAAGGATAGAGGAGAGAGGAAGAGCTAGGTTGTTGGAGTGAGAGTAGGGGAGATAGAGAGGGGGGAAAGTTTAGGAGGGGGGTGGGGGTGGGGGGGGGGGGGGGGAGGAGTGAGGAAAAAGGGGGGGGGGGCGAGGGAGGGTGGGGTGAGCGAGAGGGAGAAAGGGGGAGAGGAAAGAGGGGAAGTAAGAAGTTTGCCGCGAACTGTGCCGGGGCGGGAGAAGATTTGGTTGGGAGGCATCGGCTTCGTGTACTCCTGTGGACAAATGATATATAAAAGGCCGGGCACCAGAATGTATTAGTGTCAATTACAAAACTTCTCACCTGCGCAAAATCAATGCATCACAGCTTCAGTAATATGTATATGATTCTATTAATTGTAAAATATTAATTATATTTGCAAGTGTAATTTGTCTATATTTCAAGAACATTGTATTAAAATTACTTAAAGACTGTGGAGGAGCTTAATCAGTCGTCTAAAATAAGCATGTGGATGTGAATTTCAGTGGTCCTAAAACATGGGTGCGGTGTAAAGTCCGTGATCCAAGAATATGCGTGGCGAAGTCCAAGGTGATAGAGGGTGCGAACGGTCGTCGCCAAAGAAGAACAGGTTGTCGGCGACTGGGCGAGGTCATCATAGGGGATAAAATTTTGAACTTTTTGCACACAAACTTTCAAAATTTTTTAGCACTCGTTTTACCAATTTGCCCTAAAATTTTCTCGTGCCTACGGTGCGGATAAGGGGCTGCGGAGCCCCAGTAGGAATAATCCCATGGGAGGATGGGAAACACCTCGAAGGGGAGGTTTCCGAGTCTCAGGGATAATCTCCCTGTACCCATATGATTATGTATGTATATCGGGAAACATGGGTGAGGTGTAAGTTGATTGTCCAAGAACCTGCGTGGTCTAGATTTGACGATGCAAGAACATGGCTGGCGTATTCATACCCGGCGGCACTATCAAAAAACGCGGCGAAGCAAGGTACAGCTGAAGAGGACGCACTCTTCAGCAGGAACGCCCATAATTGACTCTCGGTAGAACTAAAAAGAATATTGTCTAGAATAATTTAATAAATTCGCACACCGATCAAAATAGGCTAAGCTAGAGTTCTTACCACAATGTAATATGTAGTCGTATTTCGGCTATCGAACTCTAAACGGATCTAGACATCAGACAAAATAAAGTCAAGCTGAGGGGCGTAATCTACATATTATATGCTGTCTATGTCTACTTCGACATACTAAGAATTAGCCTTAGTAAGACCCTTATAAGAAGCATATACTAAGCAAAGACTGCCAATCACCGAACCCCCACTAAGCTATTGGTTTTAAGAATTTAATGCTACACCCATCAGCTTGAACTGATCCTACCGTTATACACGATTTCAATCCGTTCCCAAAGATAATCATAAACATGAAACCGGTACACATTGTTGACATTCGATATATCAATTCAATCACCAAGTGTGTTTACAAAGAAATAAAATCCCTAACGCATTTTTTGCAAAATTTCTTCATCGATTTGTCGCCATTGTGACATCACCGGCAGCTGTTAAGACGCGATGTCCAGACGCAGAGCCACTCAAATCACCGCTGCCATGGTGCAACATTGTATCGATTTCTGAAAACAATAAACATCATTTTTCATTTTTATAAACACTGTTCACAGTATATACATTTATGCTGTACATATTTTAGCTAAAGTAGGTTAGTTTAAGGCATCGTTGCAAAAACGCACAAATAATCGCAATAATATTATTGGTTTCAGCAAACAAGGACTGATCAACAGTATTTAGAACCTTGACATGAATAATGTAAAAAAATTCCGCACCCGGTAGTGACGCAAAACAAAGCAGAGCCATTGGTACCAGGCGATAAGCAATAGAAACTAAAAATTAACGCAGACTTAAATATGTAAAAATCCCGTGCCCGATGGCGGCGCAAAACAAAGCAGAGCCATTGGTACCAGGAGATAAGCAATAAAAACTGAAAATTTAGCGCAGACGTTAGCTATAAAATTATAGGCTTATCAGATTTTTTAATCCAAAAATGGAAATAGAATATTAAAATTATACCTACATAAGATGCATTTCGACAAGCAAGATACATAATAGCATAGTACACGCTACTAAGATAAGGGTATAATTTAGCTTTCATCCAGCATATAATAAGTATAAGGTATAAGTATGTAAGTGTTTCCGGTTCAATTATTATTCTGCACCCCGTTTTTAGACGGACTTTTTCCAATGCGAAAAAGTGATGGTATAGCCTCAAAATATTTTGTACGGGTATTAAAAGTATCAGAAAATACAAAAACATGTAGCATACAGAGCTAAATTTTGTACCCCCAGGTTGTCAAAACTCCCGAAGAATATAACCAGGGCCCCCGTAAGTTTCCTTTTTTCACTTTTCCGAATAATTGAAAATTGAGTGTTAGCTAACTACAGAATAATCACACGGTTGGACCACTGAAAATCATAGACATACTGATATACAGTATTCGCCACCATAACTAATTACTGTTTCAACGTCAGCCGGCAGTTGCCGATAATTACTGAGCGTCAGCGTCATGAATTACCATAACATTGTATAAAAAAGGACATAATAATATTAACAGGGCCTGACTGCCTCGCAAGACTAAAAGTATTGTCTTGCCAATACATAAGATAAAAGTTTAAAGCAAACTACAGCACTTGCCGGAAACGATTGTCACCTTTCGAACAAGCCGCGAACAGCTCTCGAAGAAATTTAAAAAATCGCGCAGGAATTTCGAACAAAATTTTGGATTATAGAACTTCGAGCAAACATCCAACGAACAGCACTCATTACTGGTGAGTACCATACATGTAAAACAGGGTCATCTGAAGCTAAATAAATAAATATTTTTGCAAGCAAATGCACATATTTAATACAATGTTCACTGTTTTACCTTCAACGACGCGATGATAACCAAAATGGAGATAGAAAAGAAAACCGAGATGAAGTAATGCGACGACGACCGGAAGGATCGGCTTGTGGGCTCGATCCGGAGTCTTGTATGCGACAAAAAGTGCCTAAAACAGTCTACAGTAAAGCGTTGGATAAACAAAAACGATGGTATGTAGCTCTAATAATCGTTGGACAACATTATCAAACTTATAATACGGCAACTATGTACGTGAGCCTTCTGTTGCTGCACTACAGTCATGAGCAAAAGTTACAGGACAAATATCCATGGTCGCAGACATCTACGTTCACACACGTACGTCCGAATCCAGACAAAATTTCGTTTGTCCCCATCCAGACGAAACTAGCCCGTCCCTGTTTGCGTACTTCCTTTTCTCCGTTATTACTTGACTTTTCTCCAACCAACCTTTAGCCTAAACGTCATATCTTCATGTATTGTACACTATTTGCTCGTGCATGCCTAAATAACGTGGCTACTAACAAAATGTCCTTTTCTATATCGTCGTAAGGTTACACTCTCCAGCGTAACATGAACCATATCATATGCAAATCTTATCAATCATTAATGTCTCTCAATGTAAAATAATGTCTCAACGTTCGTATTTGTTATGTATGGCTGAGTATGCATCAAGAGACCATGATGAAATTTCACAGAAGAGTATAGCGCTCGGTCATACTCACGCACTTTCCCTTATCCGATGATCCGGTAGCTTTTCGGCCAGTCCCCACCAAGGATTGCAACGATATCGGGTAGTACGTCAAGGTTACTTGACGGTAGCAGCTATCAGGTCTTCAATAACCTTGGAGATTAAAACAACAATTGATGAACTGATAGCTGGTGCCAGGAATGGGCATGGTTCACATAGCTGTACCCTCGACCTACGGTGACATATGTAATGTGTTCTGGACCCACAATATTTTACAAACCCACCGACAACCTACGGATGAGCAATGACCCATACAAAATATCAATACTAGTAGGTACTGGCATAAAACTGATGTGCCTAATTTAAGGCCAGCGCAGTGTTTCAATTTTGCGTTTATCGTAATCGCATAGAGAAATTCTCAAGAGCACTTTGTCGCGAATATTGCTTGTCAATTGCAAATTCCAATCATCCTAACAAATGCATATTGAACACTCTTTAAAATCCATGGTTTTATTTTTAAACGACTGAGTAACAACAAACATATTACCCCTGGGTTTATATTAGCTAACAACTTAACTCACATAATGTTTCTTTGAATGGTTAGTCGATCGTACAAAAATAAAGTTAAAATATCGTAAGTCAACTAAGGTGCTAAGAGCAGGTGTCAAATTTCACCATCGAGTTGTTTTGGAAATTTTGTTTTAATTCGAATCTTCAAAACTAACCAATATTTGACATGATTTATGTAGCGAAATTATATATGTTTCTGACAATTTATCTTGGCACGAAGCTAATATTGTTCCAGCAATACTGACAGAAAATTACTTCAGATGTAATTTTCAACCGTTCTGTAAGTATATATACAATATTGAAAATAAGATACATTTTTGCTAATTAATTTTTACTGTATGCTTGTTTGTCGAAACCCACCAAAAAAGATGGCCAACCTGTAATTCTTGGTTGCCGCCCCCATATAAACCTTAGGGGATGTCCAAAAAACGACCGCATCATCACATAAATAGTACGATAAACATCATACGGAAAACACATGAGTATGACCGAGCGCCAAACTCTTCCACAAAATTTCTTCATGGTATGCTGGTACAATTATTTTTATTTGTGAGCGACCGTTGTCGACAAAAATTATTTTTAAGCACACCATCTTGGTGTAAAACTAGTACTCGCAAACGAGGGTGAAACAGAGCAAGCGTGGTTTTGTTTTTGGTTAATCGCCTCCTACAGGCTGTGTTTGATGAATGTATCAATCTAAAACCCTATGAACTCGGAACCCATTGAAACCCCTAAAACTTCGTCGTCCCTAAAGCCACAGAAAACACCTGGCAACTGCATGAGGTATTTTTGCTAATCACTACATAACCAAACCATCGTATTCAACTTACCAGAAAACATTTATAGACAAAATTCTTGGCATCCTGCACACAAAAAGGTTTTGGAGGAGTTTGTAACCCCATGAACCGATTTAACTGATTTCACCACTACTCGATTCAGCTCGTCAATGCTGTTCGAACGATACATAAAATTCTTCGAAAATTTTGCTAAAATTATGAGTATCAAAGGGAAGATATCACTGGAAACCCAAAAAATCTAAAAAATTGTCATAAATATGATCGAAATGGATGTTTTCAAAGCTAACAGATCGAGCAGAGAAGAATGGTATCAAAATTTCTGTTGCATCTTCAACATTGGCCGATCTTGTGCAGTGGGGCTTCTAGTACAAAACCGCTATTCGTTTACTTTGTGAAATTCCATATGAAACCGAGCAACAGTTCCTACATAGCTCAATGGTTTGCATACGCCGCTCTCTCCCGTACAAACCTTGTTCGATCCTTGCTGCCGACTTGAGTTTACCAAACATTGTATCACACTCAAATTATTTACGGTATAAATAAAAAGTTAAGATCATCATAATAATATAAAAAGTATTTTCTGAAAATGCAGTGTAGCTATATATAACCAACAACCCGGTCGTACTTAGAAAATGTTGAAATGTATGAGTACGACAGCACTATACAAAACATACCATTCGAATAGTCGATGGAGCGGCAAAAAGCAATGTGAGTAAGTAGAAAAATAGATGCGAATGTTCAGGATGATAAACGGCGCCAATTAGTAGAATAATGTTGTGGCCAAACAACGCATAGCCCTTAAAATATGAGGTATTGTGATGTGCGAAAAAGTTATGACAATGAACAAAAGATGTGGTGGTTCATTGTACAGTGACAAACACGCTCAGAATGAAACGCAAATTTTTCGCGAATAGCAGTTAAAAAGTTGTTAATTTCTCGCGAACGATTTGCGAAAAATTTTCTTTTATTTATGAACGTAACTGTACCGCCAGACGTAGGCGCACAATATTCTATCGCAATATTTCGATCGATTATGAATATTGTTCCATTTATTATATAAATTACAAATTTATAAAATTTAGATTTTCGATTAAACGAAATTCTGATCAATTGCGATACTTATCGATTTTACTTATTTCAGCAGGGGCTATATACTAGTAACTCGCAAGGAGGGTCATATAGAGCGAACGTGGCTCTATTTCTAAAGAATTACTCTGTTTAATCACCTCTAACAGGCTGTGATTTACGTATACAACACCAAAGCCTCTTAAACCCTAATTCATTGAAAATCTTAAACCTCGCCGGCATTAATGCTATCAAAAACAACTGACAACGCATCAGGTATTTGTGCTGGTCTCTAGATAACCAAATCATCGTATTCAGCCTACCGGAAAACCTATATAGCCAATCTTTGACGACCTGTAAACAATACGTACCCAAACAAATGAACACAGAGTATATAATGGAAATAATCTGGTTCGTTGCCCCTAAACCCGTTGTAAATTCATGGTCGCGAAATGTGGGATGCGGAACACTGGTACCCGTATGGTCAGATTTGGCAAAGCACCCTTAATATATGTTGTTTGCCATTTTGACCCGGAAGATGTGCCCGGAGCTGAAGGGCACATCGTCATAACTTTTTCTATCGAAGAAAAAACTTGTGGACATCCGTCCATTAAAAAGGAGTTATTAATCACAGCGACAGACAAAAAAAAGAAATTCCCACGATTCCACCTAGAGCGCTCAGTGGAAACTCTGCCCGCCTAGCTCGCTCCGTTTCAACATCGCAAAAGTGCCGGCAGGCGAAATTATTTCGGTAAATATGTAAATCTGCCTTAAACCCATTAAAACAACATTACAAGGTATGGTACCGTCAACTTAAATTCTAGATGACTACATCATTGTCTTAAACGTACCGAAGACGCTAAGGCGACTATTCTAAATCCCCTGAAAGCACTATGTAGCTAAATAACCAAAGACATAGTATATTTTAAAAATATAATTTGTAGATCCTCTAGACCCACGGCAGAGACATAAAATATGTGTGACTATGAATAACCAATCCACCGTATACGGGGCATTAAGTAACCGAGTAAACCATTTTTGAAGCTATGCACATAATACGTAACTAAACCAAAATGAAGACAGACAATATTTTGGAAATCGGGTACGTCGACTGTAAAACAATCAAAGCCAAATCATATTATTCTACCCACTAAAATACCTATATATATATATATATATATATGCATAATTCTTAATGCCCAGCACGCAATATAACTAAACAATTTAAGAGAGACTATTATATTTTGAAAATCGGATTCACCGAGCCATCGAAACAGTAAACCATCGTAATCAGCATACCAAATAACCTATTACAGAGGCCATTCTTGTGGTGCTCTGCCGGCAACAGATAACCAAGCAAATAACAACGGATTACATTTTGCAAAATCTGGTTCGCCGGTCCTAAAACCCTTTAAACCCCTGAAAAATAGTCCAGTTGGACTTTATATAGCAAAACCATCGTATTTGGCGTGTTTGAGAACCTAAATGTTGAAAGCACAAATACGGAATAACGTGCCGAAATTTGATAACTCGATATTTCTAACAAAGGATTGATGATCCATATTCCGGCCAACGGCGGCCACACATCAAAGTTGAAGATCTCAGGGAGCGTATTCGGACTTATCTCAGGGAGCGTATCTCGCGGCGACGATTCGGTAACGAAATATGAACTGCAGTGCTCAGGTAAAATTTTATGGAATCAAATGTATGACTTATGAGCTACACCGAAGAACAAAATACAAATTTGTATGCTTTTTTCACGTCCGCTGTGAGTGAAGTCTCTGTTCGTTTCGCTCTCTTCGCTTCAACAAGAGCTGGTAAAAAATTAATAGATGAATTAAACATATATCTATCGCGAATCTTAAAATGTATATATAGCATTCTATAACACTGCAGCGATAATCAGACCAGACTTACCAACAGCGAAAACACCGAAATAACAGCGAGCTCAGCAGAAAACAAGTATGCTATTGTATAAACAGTTAACGAACCAAAAATCCAATAACCAAAGCACGTGACCATAGCAGATCCAATGAGAGTACCATCAACCTAGATAAATAAAATAAAAATTAGAAGATATACTACTGCAAACGAACAAAAGTAAGAACCTACCACGCTGTATAAACACAGTGAAAAAGACTAAACTGAATACTAAGAATTATTATCCATATTCCTGTGGGCAAATATTTAGGTAGATTAAGACTTTGATCTTTAAATTCGAATATAGCTCTAAAACCAAAACAGTGAGACATCACACAACCCACCTTAGTGAATGAACTCGCCAATTCAAGATATTTTTAACAGGCCAATTAACCCTGTAACCACCCTCAGATTTGAAGACATGAAAATCGAATTATCACGCTACCAACACTATTTTCATGCTAAAAATATCTGGCATGTCCACAGTATGCGGTGGGGGCCCATTTTCCGATTCCCCCATGTTCGTAAGATTTTCCCCCATGTCCGTCCGCCCATGTTCAACTAATTCCAAAAATTTTTTATGTCTGAAAATTTATTGTTTTTTGTTTTCAAATTGTTTTTTATACATTAGTTACCACTATTTATAATGCTATAATATAGCTTTTTAGCTTGACAATATATTCACGGCAGTAAAACTGCGTGAGAATATGGTAATATTTAGTATTTTTAAGCAAAATTTATTCCCCTTTTTTAATTTTACCCCGAGAATGAACATGGGGGCCCCCGCAGTCCCCCTCACTTTTCGAAGGGCTGTGGACAGGGCAGAATATTACAGTTTTTCCGACCTCGACATTAAAAGGTTGATGCTAAAGTGAAAATATAGTGCTTATGCAAAGAAGTCAAATCAGAAAACAATCGCTTGCTTAACTGGAATCGCGCTAGAGACGTTAGTAAAAATTATAGCATAGAGCACAACAACTTTTACTAACGTCTACGAAAAACATGTACCTTGCTAAAAAAGTGTCGTACCAGCCATGAATTATAATGAAAATTGAATACATAGCAGCGCCCTGTTTCATAACTCAAAAGGGTTCTTATGGGCCTCTCACAACAGGAACGCTTTAGGAATCAAGTCTGGTACCCAACCGGGGGGGCAAAATATATGATACATCATTATATCACATACAAATATTATTATAATATGCATCATGTATTTGTATATCGTTTATACATTTACATATACATGTCTGCGTCAGTATTACTGCATTGTATGACTGAGATGGGCAAAAATAAAACAAAATTCGCTGAAATTGGACCTTACGTTCGTCGGAGATAAAAATTTCTTGGGGTCAATATCAAAACTTTAAGGAGACAAATTTTCCTGGGGTTGCTGGCTAGCAGGGTCAGCGGTCAGACATGAGGATAAGCCAACATAGAGGAACCCCGCTATAGGAAAATATTAATTTCCCTGTGGATACTATTTTTCCTAAGTAAAAATTCCGAAGATTTGAAAATGATAGCTGGTCTAC
>JASANE010025631.1:0-12759 GCA_030248225.1 Trileptium ribeirensis
ATCACCTAATTAAGCTTATTTGGAGGGCATCTGGGGCTAAATTTTATCGCCATATCCATGCATAAACGTGCAAACATTGCACGTTTATATGTTGGCTTACAAGATAAAGCCAAACATTCCTAGCATTCTCAGCATTCCTAGCTAAATTTCAAATGTCCCGACAGGACGTCTTCGGACGTCCCGAAGGGGGGGAACCTAAGAGGGGAATGAGCTCATTTCGCGGTCGTGGGTGCAGCCCATTCCGATGTATCTGTTAACCTATCGGGGGTCCTATGCAGGAACTCCCAGGACCCATGGGAGGGCCCTAAACCTACCCCCCGTCTTACCTTGTCCTATGCGTCCAGTCCGTGCGTAAAACGTAGAAATTTAGTAGCATTTTACATGTCCGTCCTCGTCTGTCCTGTTTTTTTGTGCCGTCCTACATATATATATATATACATATATATTATATACATATATATCCATACATACATACACATACACACACTACTCATGAGCACACATTACACATGAGACACACAGACGACCTGAGCGACAGAAAGGTCGCTCAAGTCTACACTAGAAACATGCAGAACCACAACAACAACAACAACAACGACACACACACACTACAGCCACAGCGACAGCAGCAACGACAACCGACAAAAAGGTCGGTTAGAGAGAGTGAAAAGAAAAAGGAAAAACGGCAAAGAAAAGGGCGCGGAAGGGAGTCGGGACAGGGGGTTCCCGCGGGAATTTCGAGGGGCCGGGGAGAAATTCGATCCCAGGACGAAGAACGGGGCCGAACGATACCAAACACGAGGGGGGTAGACGCAGTGGCGGGTCGGGACCCAGTTTTGGGTTCCGACATATATTAGTATACAGGGTTTCAGCGGGCTCTCTCGCTCTAACGGTTGGGCGCAGCGACGCCCGCCGGGCATCGTTGAACTCACCTTGGAAAGGCGATTCAAACGAGGGGTGTTTTCCGGCAGCGGTTAGAGGAGCACTAAAATCACAACTAATAAAGAGAGTGTCGGTAAAGGTGGGGGCACGTTTTTGGCCGTCCCGGGTTAACGGGGCGCCTGACGGAGACCCGCCGGGCATCTTTGAAGATGTCTCGACGCGACGAATGCAATGAGGGGCATTATGCCTACTTTTGAGTTGGGGTTAAATTTTCGGTCGGTCTGTACCCACTTGCTGTCGGTACGCCAAATTGGGGGGCACCTTATCGGTCAGAACGGGCTAACGCGGAGTCGGACAAAGACCCGCCGGACATCGTTGTACTCGCCAGGAGCAGGCGAATAGAATGAGTGGTCGCATGAGCACATTTAGGGTCGGGGGTCAAATACAGAGTTGATACAAACAGACGGCATTTTATGTGGAATTTTCGTAGTACATTATAAAACAGAGAAATAAGGCACATGGCAGCGGGACGACTGGTCAGATCGAGACCCGCATGGCCTCGTCGGATGTCTAAATGGGAGGACTACTCAAAAACACGCATACTCACAAACACTGGTCCGATGGCAACCGAAAAAACCCAATTGTTAATATGGTGGTCAAGCAATTTAGGCTTTAAAAGATGCTATAAAAAGGAAGGTTTTGGTATGGCGGGGCGGACACATAGACACAGCGAGTCACGAAGATCAAGCAGTACACATATATATGCATAACTATATTTCCGTATAGGCCTATATCAGGTCCACTCGGGACCCTGGTCACCAGCCAAACCTAGCGTAAGTAATGGCTGTTAATTGAATGTTTACCTGTTTATCCCGAGAATATCTCAGGAGATCCTCCAGCAATTTGCGATGTTGCGAGCTCGTTCCAAAGCCCGAAAAATTCTCTACCGAAAAGTACTCGGGACATTTTCGGTAAATCTGAACCGTTGGACGGTTACGGGCCGATAAACAGGCCCGAGGTCCGTCATTTCCGAATAATTGGAAACTACCGTAACCCATTTGTTTCAGCTTACTTTTGCGACCATTAAGCTATGGTTCGCTTGAACCAGGTAAAGTTGATAATCCTGATTTAGATTACTTTCCGACCCCTTAGATTGTCAAAGGCCTCCTATTCCCGGACGGTCTGAATTTTGAAATCTCAATGGGGAAATAGGGAGAAGTAGTCGAGTTCCGTTCCGGTCCTCCGTCCTAGCCAGTTAAGCATTCTCCTAACTTCCTTGTTGTCCTGAGTGCGTACAACTAACCGAAGTGAGGTTTTCTCTGGGCTCACGTGAGCTTGTCCAAATACACAAGTATACGATAGATCATGCAATGGTGAAGGTTATACAAACGACGCAAAAATAACAGAGGCAAAACGCATAGCAGTGAATGGTACATTTATAAATAACCATGGCACCCCATGACACATGAAAACTTTATTCTTATGACTCTGTCTGGTTCAATTCGGTACGCTTTTAGGCGGTTTTCCGTTGAAATCATGTGAAAAACACGTAACGGGCCGGAACGGGCCTGTTACATATGTATGGTTAAGACTGTTCCTAACAAAATTCGATTGATGTTATAAAGCTGCGAGTGCACGTAACAACATTCGAACGTAACAACATTAGCACTATTGTTATATGCAAGTGCTTATGCGTAACAACGCACCAAAGTTGTTATCAGAGTCCGCTTTGCGTAGCAATTCACGAAAGTTGTTACATACTATCGAATGTAAAGATTCCGTACACATGTATGTATATGCTGACGATATCGAGTCAGTGCACACATTTCTTTGTGAACGACGCATTATGCCTATCAGCTTTTAATTTGTGTTTGTCGCTGTTCGCGAACAAATTTAACGCAATAGCGACATCATAAATTAATCGGTCACTTGGCTTAGCTTGCAGAGTTCACGAACAGTTTCGCGCCAGGTTACGGTTTATCAAAAACCTTTGGTAAAAGATTTTTCCTCGAAATAGCAAAATAAGATTGTTGACAGGCGTGGGTTAAGTTTAATGTCGCATAAACTTCAAGACAAAATGACCGAGGCATAAAAGTAGTCCGATTCGGCATCAACATTTATAGGCTCGTTTCAACATAGCATTATGACTGAACGGGCTATCGTTCCTCGGGACTGAGGTTTAGCTTCAGCGATATAAACGCGCAGATTGGTATCTCTATCGATTCACGTTACCTGTGAAAGGAAGATAGAAAATAAGAACTCCAGTTGTAAGGTGACCGATTGTCGAAATCTAAAATTTACTAGGTTTCCCTTAAGTCTCAGATAGTGGTTACGCGTTCAATTCTAGGGTACGGCAGTATTAAGCTAAGCGTGTTAGGAATAGGGTCCTGACGTAGGACTGAATTCGATAGAGCCGAGGGCGAAATGGATGTGACTTTGGTGTTGTCTCATGGTTAAGCAGTAAAATTGCTTCACGCTAAATTAATCCCTAGGACTTGGGTGAAACCACCTTGTTCAGATGGGTGCCTGAGATGTCTCGACTGATCGTTGCAAAATCTCAAGACTTACTGTTTACCGGGGCTGGTTTATTTGTGAAGTGTGCAGAAAGAAAGGCGTAAAAGTGAGCTTCCTCGTTAAAGTAAATTGACAGAAGCTGGATTTGTGTTATTCAGGTTGCGCTAGCTCACGTGTCTATACCTTATCACCGAGTTCGACAAAGTGCACTATCGCATAATTGCACTCGTCGGCCATGCAATAGCATTGTTTTAGTTTCTACGGTACTTGCGATGAAGGTATCATTAAGCTTGCCGCAAGATGTACCTAGTCAGTCCGCAGGACACTAACGAAGCTCTAGTCGAACGTTATGCTAGACTTGTATGGCGTTAATCTATCCTTACATAATTGTTTCGCCTACCTGTTAAGTATTTTAAATCGGGGGTGCTCCAACCCTGCCCAATGTATTAGTTACATAGCTGTCCGGGAACGAAAATTACTAGGGAACCATAGCTCATACATTACTGATCGAGTATTATGAAATAGCATCTTCGGATCAGCTAGGTGTTAAATTCAGGACGATATCGTCTGAAATCATAGGGAAAATTCTTATCGAGTAAGCTTCTATAGTGGATGCTTGGAGCCATCATATATGATATCTGTGTTTTGCATATAGTTTGACAAGAAATGTCTTTGTTCGAATTTGGCATGCACTTCGTCCGTCCTAAAATAGCTGCGTTCAGAGCGAACGTTAACCCTTTCCTGTCTGCATCAGCAAACTTCCTGCATTTTAGCTCCAAACCCTCATATGAATCGTGAAATGAACGAATTTAGAAGCTGGGCTGGGATTGTTTTCTGAGTGCGATAGCCGATTTTAAGGTCGCCACTTCGATATCTCAGAGGAATCCGGCATTACCCGTCATGATTGTTGCTTGATACTGTTTGTTTCTTGTTCACGTGCTTTGGTTATCAGTATTATATAAATATTAGCTATGGCTCGCTAATTCGTTGTACGCTTATGTGATCTTAATAGGATTATTGTTTGTTCGTTTGTGTTCGAATTCTTTCGATAAAACCTATCTTACGCCCATATTGCGTGGACATTTTAAAATTAACTAAAAAATCATTCGTCGTTGTATAGAGTTCGTTTCTGGCAGAGTTTACAATTATGATATATGTTTTGTCTCGCCGTAATGGCCAGCATTCCACGGTAGAACCTGTGGACCGCAAATTCCAAGCTCTGCCGTGTGTCATTTGCCCCTGCTACTAATGTGGCAGAGGAGAATAGGACTGCGAAACCCAGGTCCACCGAAAACTATTACTGCTCTTGAATAGCTATAAAACTTGACTCTAGTTATAAAATTTACTGAACAAAAAATAGTGACTTTAATGGAACAACTTCGACTCTTCCAAAGCGCCAAGTCCGATATTAAACTTTCAGGAATCGTCGGAACTCTGCGAGGGCACAACGGTCAAACAATTGCTGAGCGAATTCGTGCCAAAAGAGGCCAGGATTGAGTCCAGGTTTACACATATCCAGTGTTATCTCATAGCACGCATATTCGATACAACTCATGCTAGCGGTCAAAGTTCAAGTACATATTTTACATCAAGTTTATGTTCAATGCTCGTATCCTGAAGCGTGAATAAAACGATAAACTGTATAATTATGGAATAACTTGAAATCTGATCCTGGTTCAAGCATATGTCGCGTTATGGTTCCGACAAAAGTCAAGACTGTTCAGGAACTGGAATTCAGAATAAATATTTTCAACATTTTCTACATTTGTTCAGGTAGACCTCTAAATACTCATTTCTGTGTCTACAGTGGTCGATTTTCCTTCAAAATAAGAAAAACGACTAGAATTTTTATTCCAGCCAGCGTAGGACATATTCATCTTAACCCATTAATCCCCGAATACTGAAAAAAAACTGCTATATTTCTACCAGATACGGTACAATTGTGTAAAATAACGTCTAAAATAGTATACTTAAGTAAAAATGTCGAATTAGGGGGTTCGCTACGAATTGTATAATGTTCCAATTTTGGAACATTGGGAACTACCGGCTATGCAATAGTTTATCACTTATGAAATTCTTCAAAACGTTTTCCGTGAAGTAATACATTGCATTGTCTGCATTTATACGGTGCGTTTTTCATACAATGTTTGCAGCGTCCTTGTCGCCCTTCAGGAGTCGAAATGTGATCAAAATTAACTCTTCGAGCCCCAGCAGCCGGTGTCCTTGCCGGTCCAGGACACCATTCCTTATTCGGTGCGCGACCAAGTAATGTTCGAACAATATCACGCCTGAAATTGAGATGTGTAGTGCCACCACCGCATTGCAGGTGAAGGCGCCACGCAGCCACCACAGACAGATTTAGAAAGTTCGAAAATAAACACCACCACCACTTTTTACTTCGCAGTTTCGGTCGGTAATCGCTCAGAAAACGGTCTAACAAATCCACACCTCCCATGTAGAACTGAAAAAATTGTCGCAATATATTGCATGATTCTGCGGATTATGCAAGCAGTTGGTTAGTTTATCAACAACCCGCTCGCCAAGAAGACCCGAAACGCCGTCATCTTTTCCAGTATAGACATCGAAACAGAATGGATACCCCTCATACGATGCTAGGAACCATATTTTTATACCGAATTTCACTGGTTTACCACGAATAAATATTTTAGCGCAGTGATGACCATAGTAAGGCACCATTTGCTCATCCAAGCTCAGATATTCAGAGAATACTCCAAACTGGATTATATTGTTTTTCATAAGATCCAAAAATGGATTGACTTTCGCCAATTTGTCGCCTTTTTCAAGTTTAGCGTTGTTTGCGAGATGAAGAAAGCGTTTTATTTGCTGAAATCTGTTTCTGGACATTTTAGACCCGATGAGAGGAACACCAGCGTCTTCATCTCGCGAAAAATATAACTTTTCTTGAGGTAAGGTATGACAGCCACTGAGTAATACGATCGCAATGAATACTTCGATGTCTTCTCTTGCTAAGGAAAACGAATGTTCGCCTTTTTGTCGCGCATAGCTTTCGGACTCTGCTTGAATAAGATTGTATACATCATGAGTAAAAAACAAATGAAACATTTCTAGCAGTTCCATGTTTGGAAGATTTGGAAATGACTCTTCCAGTATTGGTGGGAAATATTGTTCAGTTTGGGTCGCTTTTGTTGGGTCATTGGCTCAGTCAATATGGTTTGATCTTATTCCATTCCTCATCCTACATACAATCCGACAGGGGGGTAGGGGGTGGGTTACCCCCCCCCCCCCCGCCGAAGGGGGAAGTGAAGCCGTAGTACAAAATATACAACGACCAAAAAATGCTACGACCAAAAAAGGTCCTCACCGCCAACCCCCGTAGAAAACTTTTGCCGGCCAGGGGGGTTACCGCTACCCCCCTGGCATGACCGACCGTCGGCGTGTCTAAAGACAATTGTATGAGCAATAATGAAAAATACCATAGCTGTCAATCACTGTTCTGCTTCATTGATATGAATGTGGGATATGCAGACAAAATTCTAGCATCTTCTCATACATGCCGGCAGGGGTGGTAGTGGGATTACCCCCCCGGGGGTCCCGAACCCCCTGCCGAAGCCGAAAAGTTAGGGGGGTTGCTCCCCGTGAAGAAAAGTGCACCCACAGCACAAAATTGCCGGCCAAGGGGGTACCACCCTGGGCTGGCCCTCGGACTCGCTACCCCACCCCGGAATGACCGACCGTCGACATGTATTTATCTTCTAAAGAACTTATGAAAAGTGTCTCAGAACTGACCCTCAATTCCTGAAAAATTATCCAGCCATTGTGGTTCCCTACGGTGACCGCCGCCGACACACCTCCCCCGCCGCGGAACCATTTACCAACCTCTCTGGCATGACCACCCGTCGCCATGTATGAGTACTAACAACAGTCGGCAGAACATAGAAAAGCCCTTTATAGCTGCTGGTTGCCAATGTTCCAAAAATGGAACAACATAAATTATAGCCATCTGCTTGACCCAAATAAAAACATGTCATCAACCAGGGTGGTTTTTTTAAAATCTAGGACATTATTTGTATAAGGAAAATATAAATTTTCAAAGAAAGTTACATTTTTACGTGATATATAAACAAAAAACACTCGCCTGTTCAGACTCTTCAAAACCAATAAGTCCGCCAGCACCGTGTTGTACAGAGATAGCTATATATAAAACGCGCTTGATGCCAATTTATAGCTAAGGTAGTAAACAAAAATATATTAAAACCGACTATCTCACACGAATGTGGTTTAGCATTTTAGCGTCATAAACATAGTGTTCCAAAAATGGGACACTGGTAACTAATGGGTTAATGCAGCATTCACATTAATTTCATTAATGCGATTGCTGCATTAAGATCCATATATCGCTTTGAATTACTGCATCGCTGTGTTAATTGGTATGTATTCTTCACGTGATTTTTGAGTCAACAAAATCTAACCTAATAGCAAGTTTTAAATTTGTTTTCAGTCTTCCTTAGATGGTTTTGAGCGAAATCGTTGGAAAGCCAGCATCTTAATTATCGTAAAGAATTTTTGATTTCAGGTCCAGGATTACTGAAACGCACCTACTATAAGCTTTTATGCAAGTATCGAAGGCTTAAACCTAAAGTTTTCGACAGAGTTTTAGTGTGCATGTCAACATTACCAGAAGCGCTTTACAACAAACCAATTTTTGCTAAATAATTACTTGGTTGTGTTAAAGAACTTGTTTCCGTTTAGTAACTTTGGCAAATTTTATGGGTTATGAAGGAGTCAATTTAGGACCACTGGACATCAAGACATGACCGAACCTTTAAATCTTGAAATCATTCACTTTGTGATAACATTTTAACGTGGTACAAATGCAGAATATTTTACTTAAACACTCTGCACTTGTGCCATAAATGTCTGTGCAGTTGTGAACATGTAAATTTTGTTTTGAACTGTAGTAGATTAAAACACATTGAAATAACCAGTTTAATAGCTCTTGGTTGTATTAAACAGATATTGCTGTACAACTGTATTGGTTTTTTTCGGTATAATAACGATAAGCAACAAAGACTGCGGGAGAGACAGTCTAGGTTTTCGTTTGAACACTGGAGATACAAGCAGGAGACATCTCAAAATGGTTACAATAAATTATTACACAAATTCATAAATGCCAACATAAAAGTAATACCTATCCAACCAAGCTGTTACCTGTGGTATTAATTTACAGCGTTCCTCATATTTCTGAAATAATAATATAAAGCAACAATGTTGCAAATGTTATCTTGTAACTACAAATTTAAGTGTACAAGAATGAATCTATAGAAACGTCGCATCTTTAGAAATTCGCGCTATGGTACCGAGGCATAAAAATATTTTGCCGGAGCAGCTTGAACTTGCATTTATATTTGGGCGGAAGCATAAAATATATTCACCACTGTTACACGTTGCTTATTTTAAATTATATAATTTTGAGATTTATAGGAACTATTTTACTTTTACTTGGAACCATGTTGAACTGCCAAAACTCATGACGTTTAAGGTTATGCAAAATTTCTAAAAACTACTGTCACAGATGTACATATTTTCGAAATCTTAACCTATTATTTTTGATTTTCTACTAAATATATTTTTACAAATTTTTGTTCCGAGAGTTGTAAAATTTTCTCTGAAACAGTATCGTGCTTAAGCTGGGATGGACAAAGTATATATTACAAACTAGATATAAGTTTAATAATTTATAAGAAAAGAGTTTTGATCACACATTAACACTTATGTCCGAATTAAATTTGCAAATAGTCAAAAAATTGGCGAACTCCCGTTAGTGTCAAGAACTGAGCCCGGGTTGTACAGGTGAAGGCGACTTATACAATCCACTGAGCTATGTAGTTGCTGTTGCTTGGTTCCTTTAGGAACTTTTCAATACGATCGAATAACAACGTATGTAAAAACACCACACAACAAACGCAGTAAACGCAACGGTTCACATCATGTTCTGATGCAAATGCACAACAATGGAAAAGAGAGCTAACTGGTGAAGCTCGCTTGCGAGCCAGAATTCGAGTGGTGAGAACAATCCCCCGAAGTGTGTTGTAGAAAACACACACAAACAAAGCCTACACATAGTACGCAGGTGCAGCATTATATAAACCGTGAGTGATGAGTCATAGTTACGCCCGCCTCTTTGGATAGCCAACGTATGCAGTAGACAGAACATCATACAACGAGTACTAAAACAATGAACTAACAATTTAATAATTCAATAAAACCCTAAATTGACCGTGAACAGAACGTTAAAGAATTCAAACCGACACTTGAGAAAAATCTCATTTTTCATACCAAGTATGAAGCAGAAGTGTGAAAAATATTTGCCGCACAATATTTTTGACACTCGCACTGAGCTTGTTGGCCCAGAAAAACCCATATAAGACACTAAAAGAAACAAAAAACACATATTTAGGTGCATTTCCCACTTCTCACCAAAAATTTCGAAAACGTCATTTTTTATGCCAAGTATGAACTAGAAGTGTAAAAAATATTTGCCCAACAATACTTTTAACACTTGCAATGAGTTTATTTGCCCAGAAAACCCCATATAAGACACCAAAAGCAACAAAAAACACACATTTAGATGCATTTCCCACGACTTTTCACCGAATATGAAATTTGGCGCCAACTATAAGCTTATAGACTCCAGATTGGGAAGTAGTTGAAAAACTTGTTATATATCATTGGAAAGCCCTGGTAAAGCTACATGGAATAAGCCTATTAGTTTGCGGATACCTCGTTTACTTATTGAGAAAAGTCGTAAAAACTGGAGGGTGTGCCCGAAAAATGGGCCAAAATGACGTTATTTTGCCCCATAACTTTTGCCACGGGAAATAATTCAAAAATCGGGCTCTGTTACTACACCTAAATCGACCATTGCGGTTCGAATAAGCTATCATGCATCAAAATCCGCGCAACCGTTATCGAGATCCAGGTGCGACAGACACACGCACAGACAGGACCTCTCCAACCCCACCTCCAGAGCCAAAATTTAAAATTCTCGTTCCACTCGAATTCAATTAATAAACTAGATCCAACATTTACGTAGAGATAGTATATGCTATCCCTTCCGTTTGTAACAAATATAGCTTAGGCAGTTTTATTATCACATCGCGTTCGTCTCGAGAAGCTGTGGGTTTACAGTCGTCTAAACACGATTATATTACCATTTCTTTTCACTTTTATTGCGCATTGCATGGTTATGATTTTGAACCATAGGGAGCCTGGCTAGTACTGCAATAAGTATATACGCAGCGAGCGAAGCCAACTGACCATTTTACTTGTATGCGCACTGATTAATTTTACCGCGTCCGTCCGATTGTGAGTTCGTCCGGACAATTTTTTCTAACGAGTAGTAGGAAAAATGGCGGTTCTACGCCGCTTGATTAATGACCTGTCAGGAGAAATAATGATTAATGACCTGTCAAATTTTTAGGGGAACTAGTGATTAATGACAATGGCGCATTTCACACTTGGTGAACAAGTGTCATAATCAAGTATATATGATTTTTTCGCTATAGCATTCTCAACAAATTTGACAGTAAGTTTAGCCCCTTTACAACATAATATCAAGCATAAAGGTTTTCATTTTTTCAATGATAAAAGTGAGATTACAGCTTAATCAGTATACAATATAAACAAAAAAATTTGTGATGAAATTTCAGCAGCATTCTTCAATGGTTTTCAACACTAATATTACCTTATCCACGCAAACGACATTAAATTTGGCAGAATATTGAATATAGAAACTAGTCAAAGGGTGCATAACAACAATTTGGAAAAATAAAATGTATAGTATAAACCGAAAGAACTTTGCAACAATATTAAACGGTAAAATGTTACAGTCAGTTAGACGAAATATGAACTTTTTAATAACAAGTTTTTATGCCATGATATTACGATAACTCCAACTGGAACAAACAACTGCGACATTAACGAATGTAAAGGTATTGATTGCACTTACAGTGAATATTTTTAACAAAGTTGACTTTGAGCTTTGCTGGATAAAAATTATAAAAACAAAATTACGAATTTTATATTAAAATTATTAAAAATTTCAATGATTTAAAGCATTGTTATTAAGTATGAAAATATATTGTGTAATATAATGTTCATGTTTAATCACTAAAACAGAGTAGGTCCTGAATATTAACGTAAGGGGACGACACCTAATTAACTACTAACTATACCTACTTTTTCTGCGTAATCATTGTTAGGCTACTGAAACGGATTAATTACACCGTTGGTTTTTACCAAAGTTGTGCTAAATCGCTATGTGCTGCGCCATCTGATGGTTTTAAGCTGAATGTTAAAAACATAAACCTTAAAGTCATCAAATGTATATGTAATTATTAAATTGAAAACAATCTTAAGTACCATAGTACATAAGTTGATTAATTGTTTATAGCCAGTGTTTAATAACACATAGTCATATAAATTTAGTATGTCACCTAAAAGCATTTGTCTATTTTTAACCTGAAATTTGAATGAAAGGTTCACAGTTAACGGTGCTAATGACATTTAAATGGCTTTGTCACGTGGTCATTAGCATCATTTTGTCAATCAAAAATATAGTCAATTTTGATCCATCATTTTAATCGATTTTTGAGATGGTCATTAGCGAGCTTTTCGCTCTCAAGCGTAGCTAATGTATTTTTAATGGATTTTCAGTTTCCCATTGGCATAACATTTGCAACCAAGTGTGAAATTAAAATTTTAACTTAACTTTAGCTTCAAAATTTACAAAATTTTGTAAATAGGTCAGAAATTTGCTAAAACCAAAACTTTCTCAAAAATTAGCTTCGAGCGTTTTGAGCACTATATAAGCAGACTGACAGTTACACTTTTTATCAAGTTTCATTTTAATTCTATAGTCAATAAGTTTATTTTGTAATTTTGGTATTTTATTAAGATGCGTTTCTGTCCGGTCCTCTCAATGTTCCACCCCTACTTTTTTCTTTTTCATGACCCTTCTCAATTCCACATTAGGAATTAGCACCCTGAAATTTATCAACTTTTTTCATTATCTCATTTATCCCCAGTCATTCAGCTGGTTAGACTCAATTTTATAATGCGCATCCTCAGTCATTTTGACGACGAGATTGGCCCTCACTTATGTCCACTATTTGAATGAATTTTCCCAGAAGGGTATGCGGGTATGGGTGCGCATTATACAGGAGTTGTATGTTCCATCCCTAGAAGTGGTATTGGACAGCCCTGAGTGTTTTCTCTGTTAAACCATCAAAACGAGAATGACCCGGACGACCCTCCTTCCATTCTGTAGGATCCTTTTCCCACAGGAAAGCATATGTAACTGAACGAGTAACGTCAGACATA
>JASANE010025632.1:0-13757 GCA_030248225.1 Trileptium ribeirensis
CACACACACACACACACACACACACACACACACACACACACACACACACACACACACACACACACACACACACACACACACACACACACACACACAAGCAGCAGGCGGCCCTTGGCGGGGGCGGCCTGTGGCCGGTGGTGGCCGTGGGGTGTGGTGGTGGCTGGGGTGGTGGCCTGGGCTGTGGCCTCCTGGTGGTCTTCGTGGGTGGGTGCGGGTGGCCGGGGGCGGTGTGCCGGCCTGCCGCCCTTGGCTGGCCGCCTGCGGCGGGGGTCGGGGCGGCGGCTGGCTGGCTTGGGCCGGGCGGCCTCGGTGCCTGTTGCTGAAGACTTAGCCTAAGCCCAGCCCGTTAAAGAGATACCTGCTAAGGTGTATTATAAAGATGAGAGCGAAAGACAAACAGTTTAGAGAAAGAAGAAACAGAGTGAAAAGACCTTTTCCTCAGAAATACTGTTTGTGTTTAGGTAGGACAATGCTGTAGCCAGCTGGATGAGCTTTAAAATTTAGATGTGAATTCATATGAGGGCCAGTTTTGGTTTCTGAGGTCTGTGAGAAGAGATATATATATAGCAGTGGGTAATTCCAAAGAAAAATTTTAAGAAGATGAACCTCTAGGCAAAATCCCAGACATCAAAACTTCAGTAAAACCCAGCAAAGTGTAGCTGTGCTAGTCCTGTCTAACACTGACCCACTGCAGTCAGACATGAGTCCTTGTTAAGCCATTCCACTCACTGTCCCCAACTCCAGTGCATCCCATCAACTTATTCATTACACCCATAGTAACACACAGATGAATAACATATAAACTCAATATTCACATTCACCTTGAGGAACATCCTCAGAATTGTTGATTGGCTAATTACTTCTATGCTGAGAGAAATAGTGGAAGGCTGAGTCACCTGCCTGAAAAGCCTTTAGACTAAACTTTTGAAGCCTTAATTTTAGAAACCCATTTAAGCCTAAGATCTAAATGTCCTTATCCTGTTAATTTTTAAAATAACCTTGTTGCCAATATGCCTACGAATTCTGGGAATTGTGAAATTCTCTAAACATAAATTTTTATTCTGGCTTTCAAAATCTTTTTTATTAAATTCTCAGAATCTCTAACTCATAACAAATTTTTGTGAAAATGCAACAGAAATGCACTTACATTTCCGATAATGTAAGTGTAATAGTTAAGGCAGCCAGGGCTTACACTGACATCCGATAGGCACATAAACTATAGCCCTGGCACACAAATTTTAAAATTTTATATTTTAAACTCTCTTAAAGTTATTATTTTCCAAGAAATAATAAATTCTTCAGATTAAATCAAGGACAGAAATGGCAGAGGGGATGAGGACCGTAAGTCATTAACAGATGGGCCTACTGTGGCCAGATTTGGTATTTATGATCTACAGCGTGCCCTATGGCATTTGGTGCCAAAACTCACGTATACTTAACCATCCCCCTGTCTACTTTAACACGATTTCTCCAGCTCTTAAAATTTCATTTTACTGTGCTGGGAACATTTTTAATTCAAAACTAATACGATTTTTAGGCTATTACACATTGCTCAAGATTCACACGTAAAGAACAATGCAAACAATTTACAATAAATTACACATATTACACACGATTCACAAAGAATATCACACATATGCCAAGTTAGAAATGAATTATGCTTTCGTAAAAACGCGAAATGTATGTATTAAGTAAGCAGATTACACAACACCTACCTATTACAAACATGACAAACAGATGACGAAAAGCCTATATTTTCTATCGAAATGGTTCCCACGGTAGTTAATCATGTATAGCGGTAGTAGCCGTGGCATAAGACAATATCAAATCAGGTAAACAGATTCTCTCATGTGAAGTAAATCTAAGGGTTTCGGCTCTTCACGTTTGGGTTTAACGACTGAATACGTCACCCAGCTTCATAAGAGAGATTTTGTTTTCCAAGGCATAGATTGTTACGCAAGTAACTTGACCCGATAGTAAGGATTAATTTTCCCGAGGTTTCGGTAAGGACCTATGGGGGTCAGTAGGCATCGTGGTATCGTCAAAATTTGTTTGTGTGGGAGGCGAATTGGGGCAGCCCCTTTCATCGAACTGGGGCCAGGCGCATAACAAGAGGGCTGCCCCCTGTTCAATTTCACTGCAGTTTTCTGAAAAAAATTTTGTGGGGCGATCGAAAATTTTTGGGATACACGAACCGGGACCACTTTTCGCGAACCAGGGGTGGATATACTATGGCGTGCGCCCTCCACTAGCGAGATGCCTGTTCAGGGTAGACTGGGGAGGACACTACTCCCAATATGAGACAAGGGTCCAAAAATTTAAAAATTCAAGATAGTCTCATGTAAGGTAATTTGACCAGGTGTTGTTAATTTTCCCAAAGTTTAGGTATGGAGCTATGTGGCGGGTCTGGTACCCTCGGGAGAATACATGCTTGACATGTCCAAACATCGAAAAATCAAGTTAGTCCCATTTAAGGTAATGTGACACACTGAGTTGACTGGAGTATTAATTTTCGTCCGAAGTTGCGGTAAGAACATATAGGGGTCAGGGCACCCTCCGAAGTGCACCCTATAATATGACCCTCAGGGATCTAAAAATCGAATAAATGAAGTTGGTCTCGCGTAAGTAAATTTGGCCCGGTGAGTCGATTGGAGTGGTTAATTGGCGTCTCCGAGGTTCTAGTAAAAACTATGGGGGTCAGGGTACCCTCGTAAGTGCACCGCTATCAATATGAGCCTCAGGGCTCCAAAAATCGAAAAAATGAAGTTAGTCTCATATAAGGTAATTTGGCACGCTGGGTCGATTGGAGTGGTGAATTTTCGACTCCGATGTTTTGGCAAGGCGTTATGGGGTCAGGGTACACTCAAAAAGCACCGCTCTCCGACGGTCTCAAAATTGAAAAAATGAAGTTATATATATAAGGTAATTTGACCCTTTGAGTCGATTGTAATAGTTAATTTTCTTTGCCGAGGTTCCGGTCAGGAGTTAAGGTACCCTCGCAAGTGCACCGCTCTTCTATGAATATCACAGCTCAAAAATAGAAAAAAAGTAGTGTACAATAATTTCCTCTGTGGTATGTCGCCACGGGGTCCCGGCTAGTATAGTTTAAATATGAAGTACTACAAAAATTGCAAGGATATAGAATTTTTTACTACAGTGAAAATTAGTGAAACTACGGAAATATGTAGCATATAGAACAAAATTTTGTCTTCCTCCACATGAATATGTGGGCCCTCGAAAGTTTATCATTTTTCATATTGCTGCGGACAGCATATAAATATATACACATACTATAACGACAATACACATGTTTGGAGACATTACATTTGAGACAGACTTATCATGTACTGCCGTGGAATTCATTAGAGTTTGGTCTCATTAAAATGGGGGCGTTGTAACGTGGTTGTTCTTGCATACACACAGCTTATTTGTCCCTACCCTAACGTTTTCAATCTATTGTGCACGATTTATTATTTACTTAATGGAGTTAAGGTTGAAGCGTTGAGGTTTTGATTTAAGAAGTTTACTTTAATCTTAAATTTTATCAGACTGCAGCGATTAAAATTGTCTCAAAATCTTAGCTGGTTCAACTTGAAACCGATTAGAAAGTAACGAGGGTTGTTTAAACCAAAAAAACCAGGTTGCAACCCATGTATTGTGACCTTAATACTCAGGGATGTATCTATGTCGAATACTTTTTTCGCCATGACATTCACTTCGGCTAAAGGACCTATACTTTTAACAGCTGGTCAAAAGGGGCTTTTAAATTCAGTGTTTTTCAATAAAGATCTCTAAATAACAGCGATAAACCGTCAAGGTATATCTCATTGGAATATAAGAATTTTTTACATTTTCGAATAGGTTCGAAAATTTAATTTTAGAAAAATGTTGTCAATTTTCTGTGTCAGCTGGTTTGTTGGTGATGCAGGAACACTCCCCGTGGTATTGGTCCAGTGGCAAAACTTTGCAAAGGAGATACGTGTGTTGAGCCGAGAGCAATCTCAAAAAATGCCGATGTCTTTCCCCTTCCAGCTTGGCGAGCCCTAGTAATTGCGAGCGGAAAATGAATTATTCATGGTCAAGAAATTTCGCACGAAATTCGATGCAACATGTGTTGGCGTCACAGCATGTTCACGTAACCTTAGGTATTAACCATGCTCATTTTTAGAAGTGACTGAAACTGAGCGAGCGGAGTTTCCGCAAGATGTTCTACAGGGAAAATTGTGGAAATTTTTTGGCTGTCGCTGTAATTCATACTCATTTTCTGATGGACGGATTTCGTCAATTTTTTGTTTGATAGCAAAAGCGACGACGATGTGCCCATTAGTTGAACGCGAATAACTTCGACTCAAAATGACACAAAACAGATTTTTAAGCGTTCTTTGCCAAATCTCACCATACCGGTGTTTCTCAGCCCATATCTCGCATCACATGCTTCGTATCGATGGATCTTATAATGGAAATTTCGATCGATTTATTCGATTTTCGCGCAATTAGATAAATTTCAAAATTTTAAAATTTCGATTTTATTCGATTAAAGGAGATTTTGATCGATTGCGATTAAACGAATTTTCGATCGATTGCGATTTCGATCGATTTGAAGCGTTTTCGATTGCACGTATTTCTTGCCGCGACTGTACGTGCGAACACGTCTCGAACAAACATCGAATTTAGTTCTCGTACAAATTTTAAACAGTGCTGCAAAATTTTCGAATAAAATATGAAAACATTTGAAACGAAATTTGGAATTTTTCGAAAGGAACGTTTAGCGAACATCGAACGAACAGCACTTATTTTTGGCGAGTACTGTATATAGTACCCAGAAAGGTTTATATTCTATATACTACATTAGAATCTTGTGCTAAAGAGCGTTGCTTGGGAGAACACAACATCGACATTTTGTATCAATTGTTCGTGATAAATCTTGTAGAATCGAATTGTATGTCTGCCTTCACCAAACTTCGGAGACGCCCCCCCCGCCTCTGGCCCGGCCCCCAATTTCGCTCCCCCAGAAAATTTTCGCGACGTCACATCGATTTTTAGCCCCAATAATATTCAAAAAACGTTCATTGTTTACAGTTTTTTCAGCTTCGTTTCGATTTTTACACCAAAAATGTTCGAAAAAACGTTAATTTTTACAGTTTTCGCAGCGTTTGCACCCTTCCTTTTGGTTTAGTTCCAAAAATTCTTCAAAAAAGCACATTTTTACAGTTGTCCCCCATTTTATGCCACCCGGTTTTTGCTCCGCCCTTTCCGAAGAAAGGCCCAGTTTCGTGCCCCCCCTGTCCATGTATTTCAGGGATCTCTAACAAGTTCTGCCGGGGTAAACATTGCCTATTAAAATTCTTTGAAGGTATTATCGACGATCATACCAGTGTACCTTGGGGGATATCGACACTCCACAAATTTTGTTTCGAGGAATATCGGGCTACGCCCCAAGATTCTGTGGGGGTATCCACTGCTCTCTCCTGAGTGATTGCCAGACCTGAACTGTTGCAGACGCAGTCGGTAGTGGCAGTACTCCACAAGCTTGAAGGAATCGCATCACGTACGTAGGGGGTTGTCATAGGACGCTCAGATCCTTAACGTATAATATATTTTCTGGAAATCTACCCAAGAAACGTTGGGTGTGCGTTGGAAAGCCGTCGGTGCAAGCCAAAAAACGACCCCCTGATTGGATAAAGTAAAGCACATAAGTATAATCGAGAGTCATACTCTTCTACAAAAGTTTGAATTATGAACTCTTGATTATATGAAAGTAATGCGCGCGCTGTATTTTACGATACTGATTTGCTGGTGTTTTAGACCTGTAGCGCTTGCAACGGTGCTGGGAATTCATATTGCTTCTTTTGCCACGGAAACGGTGCTGAGTCATGCAGCATGTGCCATGGAACTGGTATGAAGACAGGCATTCCTCACCCGTCTCAGGCATTTGCTGGACCTGCTCATGCGCCGTTTGGCGCTGTGTCAGGACCCCCTGGTGGTTTTGGAACGGGCCCATCTGCTGCCGGGGCTGGCATGTACCGAACGTCAATAGGTTGGTTCTGTCACTTATTGTTGTTTAGTGACTACTATTCGAATTAGTTCAAATCAGCTTCTATATTTTCTGTAATGCAGGCTAGTTGTTTTCGTTTTAAAAGCATGGAAGTGATAATATTTTTTTAAGTTTCTGGATAGTCCGATTGAATGCATTGATAAGTTATACAATAACGTAATTTAGACTTAATCTGAATAGAGAGCTGTCTCACAAACCTGGTACATTGGGGTTTAAAGAGCACCTTACTTTCCAAATGATCTTCTTTAAATTTACCCCTTGTTCGTTCTTCACTTTACCTCTGAGCCCCGTGTTCAACTAAGTCCATGATTTACTACTGTTCCTGAATCCACGTTTTCTGTATATAAATATTCTTAAACCTTTATTACTGCTATTACTAAATGCTAAATATTGTTTTATGACATGAAAATAATTGTGCGACAGTTTGACTTTTCGTAATTGAAAAATATACCTCCAGACATGACCTTGGGCGCCCGGACTGTTCGAAAACGTCAAATATGTGTAGCTTAACGACTTATTGCACCTGCGCATATCTAGAAAGGAAAAAATTAGGATTTGTAACTCTGCAGGAAAAATTTGAATTTTGGGTAAAATAGGAAAAATTCGCATATCTTTAACCCATCAATAAATTGCACAGAATAGAACCTGGGAACATCAGCTGCATATTGCTATATCTGCCTGAAAATATGGAAATATTCAGCATATAGAACAAAGTTGTGTCCCCTTACCTTGAAGTTACCTGAGAATGAACAGTCCTCCAAGCTTCTCCTTACCTTTCGAAATCTGGACAGACTGGTAGCTATATGCATTTCGTAATTAACCTCGGAATGTCCGAGCTTCCTAGGCGGCTGTGCCAAAGCCAACGCCCCTATGCACAGAATGTACGCCGATATCCTTGATGTTCGTGTCGAATCCCGTACCGGAAACGGGCTCCGACCAATTTCCATGTTTCATTTGTGATTTCATGCAAGCCGATTTGCGTACCTTTAAACGCGGAACCTTGAGGTTTAACCCGAAAGCCAATGGTGGGATAGAAAGACTCAATCGTAACCTACTATTACTGCTACAAACAGGCGTACCCGTTGATTACCATACGACCTGGGATGAACTTTTATCCTATTGTCTTACGTGTATAACACATCTGTATATACTACCACTCGATGTCATCCCTTCTTGTTTATGTGTGGATATCATCCCATAGTACCTGAAGGCATTGACTGGGGATGACACTCCGGATCCGAAGCCTGTCGTACCAAGGATGGCTTGCCACTTTTAGGGAACCAACCCATCGATCGGTGAAAGCCGCCTGTGAATTTCGTAAACGATACTATAACCGAAAGATTAAGGTACTTTCCTACCAAGTTAGAGACGAAGTGTGGGGGTATTTAGATACCACAAAATCACTGGTTTGTCACGTAACCAAGAACAACGACGGTGTGGACCTTATCAGATTGTAAAGATCATGAGTCCGACCCCAAAAATACGTCGTACTGGCCAAGCTCATGCAAAGGGCCATATCGTACACTTCAATTGTACTAAACCCTGATACCGATATTTTCGTACCTTTCATGGTATAGAAGAGTTGTGACAAGACATACCTGCGGTAGAAATGGAAACCCCACTACATAATCCCTATCAAATGATAAACACTGACTGTCATTGTATCCGTGTAATCCAAGCCCTTATCCCGAATCTGTAGCCAGAAGGCGACAAGTTTTGCAGCTGAACCATCCCATAAACCTGTGGATGACGTCCAATCTGCGTCTAACTTGAACGAAGCCGATATACACATGTTCGCCAAGTATACGTATATTCCCAATGGTTTGCTGATTATTGATTCTAATCGCTCACCCCAATATAGCTGGCTCTAAATTTCTTAAGAACTTATTACCCAAGACCCATACCAATTACCTTACTTGCCTGAAACGTACGTATGCTATCCTAAATCAATAGTAGAACCGCTCTGATCTAGACGATCTATATCAGTAATAGAGGAAGATTCTTCAGCCCCGCAGACATCATTTCTTAAGACACACTGGCGAAAGGATCAATAGAGTGATCGCAAAAGATTTCCTAGCCGAGCTAGTAGAGCCCAGGAAGGAAATGATACGAGTTCCCAAACTACCATGGAACTCTTGGAACACCTCACCGGAGTTGCGTCACTTTCTCCGGTTACCGTACATCCCTTATACGAACAGGTCCAACCGCTTCTGTAGGAAACGATCACTATAGGTGGACCTCCAAACCAACCCAGTTTCCGTGGAGAGCTTTCAGGTCCCCATTTAAACCTAAATGGAAGCTTGGAGTCTTGAACAAAATACACAACAATAATAACTATTCTCTACTAGTAATATAATAAAACAATCCCGTCTTGGTATAGAGTGACCTCACCAACCTGAAAGTAATATTAAATGCATGAACCCAGAAAGCAGATTTCCATAACAAATTTATCTGCAGATTATTGCAACAAGTTTATAAAACTATAAATTAAAATGCACAAAAATTATCAAAATTTTATGAACACCTGTAAGTTTTATATTTAGGTCGTAATTTTTTCTAGCCAGTGGTCACAAAGAAACCCATAAACCGCTGGTCAAAAATTTTGGTATATCAATAGGAAATCAAAATGTGATTTTCAGATTGTGCCGTATTTCAATATTACTATTAATCATATTATATATTGACTTTGTACATTTGTGGAACCAGCGCACCAGAGTTACTGGGATCTGCGTGCCTGGTGTCCCCACAGGTACGCAGTGTGTCGCTTTTGAAGAGCTCATGACCCCAGTTAAGCAATTTTAGTGAACATAAAATTGAGCAAACTGGATACCGCTTACCTATCTAAATTTAGTTTTAATTTAACTTATTACTCCAGTATGAAATTGACTGTCATATAAACGTGGTAAAGAAGATAATTTTCTGTTTTACCGTGGTAGAAAAGAGACATTATCGCCCATTTCTTCGCGTCGCCGCATCAAAACAACTTCGTACGAATGATACTAGTCGAAATATATTATTTTTTGTAGGGTACCTAATCGGTCCCCTGTAAGAACTGAGGAAAAAGCTCCAAAAGAATGTGCAAACAGATTTTTCACTGACCGCAATGCGCGGTTCACGTTAAAATGTGTGCACACGGTTGCGCAAGAACCGTAGTGCTCGTTACACTGCAGTTGTCGTTACTTTGTAATGACGCTGTTGTCAGTCGCTACCAGTTTTGCACAACAACTCGATTTTTCAACTATGAAGGAAGCCCCAAAAGAATCGTAAACAGATTTCAGTCTGAAAATATAATTCTGGCCTCCTGTCAACCAATTAGCCAATCATGGTAAAGTTAATATTTCCAATAATAATGATTTCCGGAGGACGATTACGACCTTCGAAAATCGTCACCCTTTCGTCAAAAAAGGCCATCGTCGATTACAATTTCGAACGTGGTTATACTAAAATCTTGACGGGTGTTGTCGCCGACACTTTGTTTATAAGGCAAACCAGACTGGACGTATGTTCAGGACGGCCCGGTAGAAAATCAACAGATCAGTGAAAAAACGACGCTGAAACCTGTCCTAATATCCTCACTCCAACCTAAAAATATAATTTATTCTCATTAAAAATTTAGGATGTGTAACAGATCCATTCTGGAGTAGATTAGTTCTCAGACCAGTGTAATGTGCAACGTTACGAAACCCTGAGGTCAAGTCCGCTATTGATATTAGCATAATCGATGGTCCTGAGCCCTTTTAATGTCCTCTACCCAAAGTGAGAACTCGTGCGTCTGTATTTGATCGAGTATGAATTGGTCGTGTACTTCTACCTTTGAGGAATTTAGAGTCATTTGTTATGGATGATCGTGCGTTTACTGTCGTTTATTCAGACTGAGCGTATGTTTGTTCTTGCATATTCTGGATGTATACCTTTGCATATATGTTCATGTCCTCGTGTATTTATCCTTTTATCATTGAGTGCTCATTCGTTTGCCATTGCATAATCATATATTTGCTGTGTAGATTCGTTACCGCGATATGTTGAAAGGGAGCTTATTCCTATAGCTCGTGGAACCATAATAGACTTTTTTATATTGTATAGTAGTGATCTTATTGTCATAGACATATTGTACACCGTTAAGTATACTGTTGTCTTTGGTTAACTCTTTTAACGCATGGCTGAAAATATAATCATGGAACCATAATAGAATTTTTTACATTTGGAGATGAATAATTAGTGTATCGTAGTGACCTTATTGCCATAGACTTATTGTACACCGTTAAGTATACTGTTGTCTTTGGTTAACTCTTTTAACGCATGGCTGAAAGTACATTCAGGACAACATGATCGAAATACATGTGTCTTCGACCGATTTCTTAACCCTTGCCGTATTGAACCGCTTGGTGTTTGCTGAAAATTGTATCGAACCCGTAATTATCAAATGATCTTTCGTTATAATAATATAATTGCAACAATATATCATACAATTATTGTATGATATATTGTTGCAATTATATGATCTGTGGCTATTACTGTAAGATTTATCGTTTATTGTATGACTTATTGCCACATTTGTATGAAAAATGGTGTAATATTCGATATATATCAGGGAATAACCGGAACCGTTCATTTAAACCGGAACCGGAACCTGGTCTTCGCAACTTATATGTAGTAAAACAGATGAAGGAAGAAACGAAGGTATTATAGTGGATTTAAAATGTATTAAAAATAACTTTTGCGTTAAACTTAATGTATTGCGATGGCATTATTGCCTCTCTGTAACTATAAAGATGCTGAGGAGGTTAATAATGTTTATTTATCGATCAATATGTCGCTTTTTGGTATACTACGTCAAATTCAATGTGCTTACAACGCATGGAGAATAGAATAAACACTTTCGCCCTGTCTCCAGTCACCTACCGTTTCAACACATACGTTTGTTATATGTTATTCTGTAGGGAACTTGAAATTATTGGTTTATATGATTCTAAGAGAAAATAATACAAGGTAATTTTCTGATCAGTGGTCAGAATCACAGTTTAGACTAGTGTTGGGCAAACAGTGCCCGTCAGTTAGATGATAAACTAACTTTCTAATCATAATGCTACAAATGTGACAAACTGTGATACTGTTCGCACAGTTCAAAATATACAATTCATTGCCAAGAAAGCAGTTAGTCATCTGCGTTGCAGATAACGTTACTCACTTCAATGTAGACTGATTTACAAAGTTTTCAAGCGCACTGGCTGGTGCTTGACGCAATTTATGTTAGCCAAGCTTAAGGCTAAGTACTTCTACGTAATCCATACTCTTTTACAGCGTTGGACCGGTTTAATTCGAAGATATCCCACAGACTTCTGAATGTGTAAACTAGCTGTTATAAGCATCTACCAAGCTTTGTTTTGTTAACAAACTCCTGCAGGTTAAAATGAAAAATTCCTCCTGAAATTATGTGCCCTACTGACGTTTCACACGGCAAATTGCTGAATTAATATCTTCTTTTGCTTGGTTGTACTGGAACTTAGTCATTGGGCCTTATACATGTATAATACATATGTTTGGACCACAGATGAAGCAAAAATGTGGAAAATATCAAACAAAATTTTTAAGCCGGAATTAAATTCCGCTTCCGGTATGGTTTTTGCCCGGTTACTCCCTGATATATATTTGTGGCTATATGTTAAATATACAAAGGGTATATGATTTATTTGACTTGCGTAAACTTTGTGGCTTTATTGTAACGTTTGTGAATGATTTTATGATAGCTTTTGGCGTGTGTGCTGGTAATGACACACTTGCATGGTTTACATGTTAACTATATCAATAATTCGTCTACAATTACTGTTTCTGGCCGGTTGGATCTGGTAGGATACCTCCTGGTACATTGCCGGTCATGATTCGTCGCCGTCCTTAATCGTTGTACCTGACATGTACCTGTAATAAATTATGAAATTTTGTAAAGATTCTACCCACGATTTGTGCCTGTACCATGTTACCTTGTAATTTGTATTAGCTTGTATTTTACATGACGGTACGTGATGTTGACAAAAAAGTTAGTTTAGGATAGTTGTGACGAAAATTTGTAATCTGGGGAACCCGTCCCGTTCGCCCCAGCCCTTATAAACATTCACTGATTTGTGGCTGTTCGCCGTGTTTACGAAAATTATAAAATTTTAACTTTTAACAGTGGATTATCAAATTAATATTATCAAATCAAACAGCAGAAAATATTAGTAAACAAAACGTCGATTCTGAGTCCTGAATTGAAGGTCATAGATGATCTGGTCTATAACTCCGGAGCGGATCAAAATTTTCAGGCACGCACCAGGACGTGAAACTTTTCGGACTTTTCAATGTGATCGGTCCTGTACATATCCGTTTACAATTCACGGACTTATTAAAGAATAACTGAGTCGCATCTTAACAGTTGAGTGTTAAGACGAGTTAGAAATGATTAATTATTTTATTAATTACTTAATATAAATCGATATAAAAATTATAATAATGAACCCGGTATCAACTCACTGTGCCCACCATTGGTAGAGTACCGCCATGAAAATTACGGAAATTTTCCCAATGAGCATTTCACCCTTCGGTGTATTCCCCGCACCGAACCGGATACAAAAATGTAATTCACTCCCGCCCCCCCCCCCGGAACACAACCCAACCCGTTTGAGTTCCCTGAAACAATCTTTTTTTCTACCCTAAAACTGAATGGGCTCGCACGAGAGCCTGGTTTTACCTTCTTCGTCTTACGCCCGTAGTTTCGAGTATTAAAATGATCGGCTCAAGGAGCTGATTGCGAGTCTATCGATGAGGCTTCTGCGTAGGTAATTCGAACCCCCTTTTCCGTGTCCCCCTCTTGTGTTGTTTTTCGGGCGTTGGTACCATGTCTACCTGGTACCGTCGCACCCACTGCCATACTTAAGTGTATACAGTATACGTATAATAATATATTTTGGTGAGAGTATATATATATATATATATATATATATATGTATATATAAGGGAATAACCGGAATTCCGGTTCCGGCGAAAATCGTGTTCCGGTTGCGGTTCCGGCAAAGGGCAAAAACCATACCGGAACCGGAATTCCGGTTTAAAAATTTAATATGAAATTTTCTAAATTTTTGCTTCATCTCTGATCCAAACATATGTAATATATAATATACAATGATCAAGCTCCAATACAACCAAGCAAAGAAAAGATTAACTAAAAGCAATTTGCTGTATGAAACATAAGTAGGGCACATATATAATTTGAATAGCAATTTTTCATAATAACCTGCAGGAGTTTGTTATCAAATCAAAGCCAGATCGATGCTTGTAACAGCTATTTTACACATTCAGAAGCTTCCTGGTTACGTTCAAATTAAACCAGTCCAACTGGGTAACAGGTATTGCTTAGTACTTAGCGAATGCTTGGCTAACAAATTGCGTCAAGTACCAGCCAGCGCGCTTGTAAATTTTGTAAATCAGGCTAAATTGAAGTAAAGTAACGTTATCTGCAACGCAGCCAGAAACTGTTTTCTTGGCCATGAGCTGTATTTATTTGAACTGTGCGATCAGTATCACAATTTGTCTCATTTATAGCATTCTGATTAGAATGTTATTATCCTTATCGTTTAGCTGACGGGCACTGTTTGTCCAACGCTAGCCAAAACAGTGTCTATTACCACTGATCAGAAAAATTTTTTTCTGTCTAATTCAACTTTACCGA
>JASANE010025633.1:0-46419 GCA_030248225.1 Trileptium ribeirensis
GGAAGGTAGATTGCGCAAAAAGTAACCGAAGTTTTATGTTGAGGAAGGGATCTGCACTTGGTAAGTATTTTATATTTTGTTGTATCTTACTCTCTACATCACTGGTATTGAAGGCTATGGTGAAACCCAACAACCCAACTCTATTGTCAAAATCAATAAACATTTCTCGGTAGTTTTTAAACGGGAAAAAGAATATTGATAATGCTCAAGACTTTATTGAACACCACATAGTAATCCCGCTAAAACTTAATATTCAAATCCCGAAACTCTCACCTTCATGTTTTAATGTGGGCCACAAAAACACTTCGGTCCCTATAGGCTTTCTCTTAAGGCAATTTTGTGACATGTCTGTGGACATGAACACGGCCTTTATTTCGACGTATAAACGAGCTAAAGGTAAACTGGAAACCCTTGAACAAAATTTGAAATTTTTAATAAAACCAAATAAAAGTGGGCGTCGAAATAAAAGGGGCATATTTAGTGGTTTTGCCTGTTTTATAGAATCTATTTTTGGAGCGTAACCTCGGGGCAGGGGCAGCTAAAGTTGAAGAGCCCTATACACAAATTCTAGGGTAACTGGTGTATCATCCGAAGTATGAGTAATAACCGGTTAATTTCCCTCAAAATTAGATCTAAGGGATTTCAAAACGAGGATAAAAGAATTAATGTTATTTCTAATTAATGGCAAACAGGAGAGGTTCAAGACGGGTTCAGAAATTCAATACATCTTTGGGGTTCGCAATGAACAATGTTCAATTGGGATATGTCGAATTCAATTTTTAATCGATTTGGTTAGGTGGTTATCAGTCCTGTGAACGAACAAATTGAAGGGATGTATAATTTAGCCAATGCTTTGGGCCATTTTGAAAAGGGATACCTTTCACCTGGAATCATCCCACCTATTAGTATAAGAAAAATACTTTTATCTCTTATGGAGAAGTTGTCAGAAAGTGGTGTTAAATTAATGTATGGCACAAAGGACATAAATAAGTATTATACAGTTCCGCTCGTAAAAGCAGTATATTCTGGGACTGAAAGTGTAATAGTGGCATTAAAAATACCTATAGCCCGAGAAAATATGGAATTTAACCTTTGGGGAGTTACGTATGGTCAAAATGATGTTGGAAATGGTGTTTACATGCAGGTTAATCCTAAGTACGATTTACTGGGTGTAAATAAAGACAATTCTCAATTTATACTTTTAAAAAGGAAACAGCTTGAAGGCTGTATTGGATCAAAATTTCGGCGGTGTCCGCTAGTATTCCCTATTGTTCCAGCATCTAGTAATGTGTGTGAGATCGAGCTCTTTTTAGAGAAAAATATTATAACAAAAATTTGCGATATGGTAATTACCAGAAATAAAAGCCCGATTCAGGCTTTTGACCTAACCCGAGGTTTTTGGTTTATGGCTGCTGTGCATTCGGATTGGCGTTTGTTTTGCGATGGGAAGGTCCCCAGAAAAGTTAAATCCTGTTTTCAATGTATAATTAAGCTACCATGTGGGTGTGGAATGACCATTGGTGGAATGACCCTTCCAACTCGGAGACATGGTTGTGGTCTTACAGTTTATTCGAACGACACTCATTTAGCAGAAAATCTTATATTCGAACAAACGAATCTAACAGTATTAAGTAATAGCATTTGGCCGGGATTTGGGTTGATTTTACCCAATTTAGTGAATGTTAGTAACTATTTTCAAAGTAATTTAAGACCCGACACCAAAAGTGTGGTGAACTTAACAAAATTTCAAGAAAACGTGATCAACCAGAATCAGTCTTTTGTATCCGAGGATATAGCCCTGCAGAGATACGTAGAGTATAAAATTTCTAATATTGAAAATCAAAGATCCTCCAGTTGGGTTTATGTCATTGTTTTGGCTATTGGAGAAGTTATTTTATTTTTTCTATTGTTCTTACAGGTTTTTAGATCCTCATCCAATGCCCCCACAATTGTTATGGATCAGTCAGGTAAAAGGGATACTAAACCGGATAAGCCCACTCCCGGTTTGGGTAAGCATTCGGTACCAAAACGCAAACGTAAGGCTTCAGATTTTGAAGTGATAAATTACGATTCTGCTCTTGCAGATCTTCAGGAAGTAAATGACCATTTTGAGGCCTTGAAAAAACTTAAAGAGGAAAAACCCAATGAATGTGTGTCTTATATGTAGTGGGTGTGCAGATCTCTCTCTTCACGCTTGTGTAACTGTAATATAAATTTTTACTATATTTAATGTAAATGGGTATTCTGGCATATATCTTAGGGAATTATTTTACCAAACAGATATGGCGTGTATACTTCAGATCTTAATTTGCAATAGCAAAGGGCGTAGTTGGGTAATTACTTGTAACCTCTTGTGATTTTGCGTACTATTTGTTAAAAAACAAACGTAGGAGCTGGTATGGGTTAATGTAACCAAAAGAGAATCATAAAAATTTATGATGAAGGTTTTTTGCCCCTAAACTATTTATATTTTTTCCTTTTACTAACTGCAATACCTTTTAGTGGATTAGGGGCTAGGCCATACCTGATAAGTATTTTCAATTGCGTTATTAGTGGGTTTTTTTAACCGATGCATATTTCAGGACCAACCAGTAAAATTCTCGAAAATGATCGGCATCGCCAGACGCATGAAATTGGCGTTCGGTATTAAATTGGGCTTACGCAGATACAGCCTTTTATATGTGAGTGAGGGTACAAACAACATAAATTTGTAAGGGTGTATAGATAATATATGAGTTATTGGGCTACAAAATTTCATACGAAACAAACAGGCTGCCTTATTTTCTCTCACCAAAATTAGCCAAGTAGTTGTATGAGAATTATTGGTCAAGCCGTTCTCCGTTAAAATTATCGTTGGGGTCGTAGATGTTTTTGGTCGTGTGTTCCAAAAACATTGAGCTTTTAATTTTGGTTGTATTACTATATGTATTGTGGTGCCCGAGTAAGGGTTTTAGTTGTTGCAGATATGATGTGGAGAGGAGGATAACACAACGGTAAGATAATGTTTTAATATTATTCCAAGGAAAACGAAAACCCTCACCTTTCGGACAAATTATAATGTGTAAGGCTTAGGTCCTGCCCAAGAAATTAAGTGTCGATAAGTGAAACCCCAGAATTGATGTACTTCGTTAGGTAAAAACTAAAAATTCAAACTAAAAAAATCTATTTAATTTGTGAAAAAAATATTGGCCGATAAAATTTTAGAAAATCAGTTAAAAATTTTAAAAATGGATTTTTCAAAATTTTTCCTAATTTCGGTGATTTATCCTGCTGGTCCTAGGTGGGTGACTACGCTCATTTTTTTTCTCGAAAATTTACTGCTGCTTGCTGGGAACCTGAGAACAGCGCGTTCAAAATTTACTAACGGTGCTCTCCAGACACTTGAAAAACAAGTGTCTCCTGCCGCCCGCACTGTGCCAGCAACCGGGGGAACCCCTACACCGTAGGGCGCGTTCCAGTCTGAGTGAGTTTCTCTTTGTTTGCTCAGTCAGACCGACCCAGCACTGACCAGTAGAGGCAGTACGACAGGGGCTGGGAACAAGCAGGATTGGTCGGGTGGACATATGGGAGACCTTATTTTGTTTCCGTGCTTTTGTTGGACCCTCAGTAAAAAAAATTCTAAGCCTTAGACTTGGTGTTCTGCTACCGTGCCGTTTAAATATGTGTTCTTTATACACATTACCGTCTGTCTTCGGCTAGGCTCCGGTTTAGTGGCCTTCTAGCCGCGTGTATGCAGTGCATCTTGTGCTCAAAGTGGTAAAAAAATGGATTTAAAACACCCAGGGATTTTCTCAAAACCTGCACCTATTTCCGTGAAAACTGAGTATGTGTACTTTAATACAAACTGTTTGCGAACTGGGCTCCGGTTCAGTGGCTATCCAGTTCGACTTTGCTTGGGTGTATATGTTCCTCAGGGGTATGATCCCGTGTAAAAGGGGTAAAAAATAGTTTTATCGAGTGAACCCTACATATGTAGTTTCATACATCACATTTGCGTATGCAAATTCTATGTTAGGTGCCTTTGCACTACCATGTGAAATTTTCTATCTCATTTTTAAAACCAGATTGCACAAACAAAGGTTTGGTATATACAACCAATAGTACGGTATTTACGCAGTAGGCTACTATATACTCGACAGCTGAGGTCGGATTGAAGTAGGGTAACAACCGCTTCGTTTGTTTTACAACTTGATGTTTAAAGTAAATTTACTTTAACAAAAAAAAAAAAAAAAAACCAATTGTAATAGAGTATATACTCTTGGTTAAAGGGTGCCATATTACGAGAACGACCCCTTCATTTTTCTTAAATCGGGTCTATGCATTTATTTTATACGCTTTTAAACGTGATACTGTTATTGTTATATTGTTTCCCATTTCTCCAATTATAGGTCGGCTGAACCTAGAATGAAAAAAAAAAACTTCAGATTACTATTTCAAAAAATATATGTGTATATATATATATATATATATATATATATATATAAAAATTAAATATCATCGTGTAATAGTATTTATATGTTTAAAATATGACCAATTTAATTAAACCTAATTTGTATAATTTCTGCCTATAGAAAAATCTATAGAAGGCATAAAGTGAAACCCCCTGCCCCTATATGGTATTAAAAGAGAAGTGGGGTGTATGTACATGTGTGTTAATTAATGTATGTATTATATATGTGGGATCGTAAGACTGAACGAAGCTAGCTATTACTTAGGATAAGCCCTTGCCAAGATATTACTGGTTGTCATCACAATTAATTCCGTTTTATTGTTCTATGTCACGCCCCTACACGCACAAGCAACAAAGCGGAATGTTCGATTGCTGTTTGTATGTTTGTGACTGATTGTATCATTATGTGTGCTCAATCAAAGAAAATCAATGCCTAAAACGACGAAAGTCAATTCACTCAATTAGTGTCAACCACAAAATCAATGACAATTCCAAGCTCAATCAAGAACGGAGATGCCCTTGACCCCTACTGAACAATGGTACCGAATAGCTGCGTTTGCGTGTGGCGGAATTGAATGTGACTGTATGTATAACCAGTAAAATCGTGCGACGAACAAGTATGAACAATCAATAAGAATAAAACCTAAGAACACTGACAAACACTCCAGTAAAGGAAAATACTTGAATATTGAAATGTAATTTTTTTACTGTACTGTGTGCCTGTTGTAGTGGAGGTACTTGCTTCAGTTGTGTTATTGTTAGATAACTTGTATTGGAAATTTGGGGACAAATTTTTCCCGACGGAGGGGATATTGTAACAACCCTATGCCGTCACGTTTAGCAATAAATTGATCATGTGAAGCTGGGGGACGTATTAAGTCGTGAACCCCAAACACGACGGGCCGAAGCCCTTTAACTTTACTTCACATGAGGGAATTGGCTTATCCGATTTGATATTGCCTCACTGCTCCTATAACCGCTATACGTGATGAACTACCGTGGGAATCATTTCGGTGGGAAAATATAGGTCTTGCGTCATCTGTTTATTACGTGTATAATATGTATGTGCTGTGTATATTGTTTACTGCATGCATACATTTCGTGTGTTAGCGCATGTGTAATTGATGTACGAGTTTTCACGTGTGTGAAAATTGTTGTATGTATTACGTGTGAGTCGTATACGATACATGTAATTTAGCCTATGTGATGAAAGTATGTGTATGATTTGTTGTGCTCATTATGTGTAAGTTATATGGAATATGTGTAAGAGTCAGAAAATCGCAATAGTTTTGAGATCAAATTTTCCCAGTACAGTAAAGCAAAACTTTTAACAACTATAGAAATCATGCTAAATTGGACAGGGGGGATGGTTTGGGCATATACGGATTTTGATGCCAAATGCCATAGGTCACTATGTGGATTATACATACCAAATTTGGCATCATTTGGCCCACCCGTTAAGGAGTTACGGACCTCATCCCCCTCGGTCATTTCTGGCAATAAGGGATTTTCATAAATACGTGAAATTATAACTTTGGGAGAGTTTAAAATAATATAAAATCGTAAAATTTGTGTGCCAGGGCTATAGTTTAGGTACCTATCGGATTTGAGTGTAGCCACTGGGTGCCTTAACTATTACACTTACATTAGCGGAAATGTAAGTGTATTTCTGCTGGATTTTCACAAAAATTGTTTTGAGTTAGGAGTTCCGAGAATTTCATAAAAAGAATCTCTCTAACGCAAAAATTAAAACTTATGTTAGAGAGCAAATTTCACAATTCCGAGAATTCATAACCCGGTTGGCAACCGTTATATTAAAATCTAATGGTTTAGAGAGGTTTAAGAACCAGGTTTTTAATCGGGTTCCTAGAATTAGGGTGTTTAAAGATTATTTAAAGGGTTGCATTGTGAGATTAGGGCCTCAGTTTGCGTGTACAATCGGTGAACGAAGTGTTGCTATTCGGTGTATTCGTGCAATCGGAGAAATTTATCGTGTATCTTGTATATTCTGATTTTAACGTAAGTGAATGTATGTTTACTTGTTGGTGTGTACGTTATATCTCATATTGGGTGTAGTAAATAGTTGACTATAATAAATTTCGAATACCTATTCGCTTATAGATCTCCGACACCTTGTGGTTTTAGGCTGTGTCAACTGTGCAACCCCTAAGATCCTTGTCATACTCAGCCTAAGTTAGGACTCACGCGGGCTACACTTAGAATGGATCATCGCAGGTGAATTCGTGCCAGAATCCACCAAACATGCATGCAGCAACCGCACGCTTATCGGCCCACTCGCCAACGATACCGCCGTACACACAACTATCCAAGGTGTTCTAATAAGGACTAGTGAACCTGAGGTTATACTGACTAATCGTAGACAGCTCGCGCATGTAACCTTAGGCAAGGCCGTTAAGGTTCCCCCTAATGGAATCTTATGGTTTCCCCATGGAAATTATACACAGTTAGTAGTAGGATCGATCGTATTAACAAGCATGCTAAAGCCAGAAGAGATTACAATCAAATTTGGACCAAATATTACCATTGACCGGTTCTCCGGTATCAAGTTAAGACCTTTAACCTGGAGTTCACTAGACGACGCTAAGGCGACAAATTTACAGGTAGCCCAAATAGCCAAGGAACAAGTTCAAAAGATAGTCAACTTTCCTGCTTTAGAGTATACTGGACTTTCGCCTTACTTTATAGTGACTATTATAGTTAGCGTAATTAGTCTGGTCTACTGTGTGACCAAGTGTAAGGTTTCTCCTAAGTATGCCTACTACCTACCCCGATGGCTACCATGCCGCGGGAGATTGATTAAAACCGACGGGAAACCCCGAAAAGCAATTAGATGGATTAGAGCCGACAAAAGAGGCCCCAGCGCACCACCTGAGGAGGAGACCACACCCCGAGTTTCGCCGACCGAGGTCTCGATTGTACCTTCGGGGACGCCGCGCGTGTCCGTTGTGTCCAATCGTGCCCCGCGTCGTTCTAACAGACTATTGACAACCCGTGCTTCTTCCGAAGAAGAACTTGTTTTCATAGAGGACGATGAATTATTCGCTGCTCCTGCCCGTGACCTACGCCGCGGACCTCGACAAGGTATGTTCACCAGACAATTAAACACAATGAATGCAGGTAATACCCCGCTTCTCATAAATGCGACCATACTCGGCACCCCTGTCACGACACTTGTAGACACCGGAGCCGACGTTTCAATCATGTCACAAGCCCTAGCCGCCCGTTTAGGTTTAGTACCCCGAGACACTAATACAACCCGCATAGTATCAGCCACACAACAAGAGTTGACCATAAGCGGAGTGGTGAAAGCACCAATCACTATAGGTTCGCTAAGCACTCCATGTGACTTTCAAGTGACTACCGACACACCGTATGAATGCATCTTGGGTACTGACTTCATGGCCTTACTACCGTATGTAGCCATAAACTTTAAGGACCGCTGCCTGGACTTATCAAACGGAACGGAGAACTGCTCCGCTCCTTTTGCGGACCAAGGAGATTATCGACCGCCCGTCATCAACGTAGTATCAAGGAAATACACACAGGTACCACCGAACACCGAACTATTCATCAACGCTATTCCCGAGATCACCCAACCGCCCACTGGCCAAGCACTATTTGTACCAGATCCCTTCATAAGAGACATCGCCATCGCACACGCCCTAGTACTCACTGGTCAACGCATGATTCCAGTTGCAATGATGAACTTTGGAAATTTACCAGTTGCAATACACGCAGGACAAACCATAGGACACATCGAGATGCTTGACGACAATGAGGTCGAACTCTTGTACGACAGCAATAAGCGTCTACTTCAGCTCGGACCTCCCCAGCACACTAAACAATGCAACCGCATAGGAGTTACACGAGATAACGTGGTACAGGTCATCAACGACCAAAAGAAGACAATCGACACGGAACGATCCATACAGGTATTAAGCAAAATTGATTTTGGACGAACCACACTTAACCCCTACGAACTAAAACAATTGAAAACCACTATTTCAGAAAATGCTGACATATTCAGTGTGCACCCATTCGACTTAGGAAGATGTGGTGTACACCAACATAGGATAATCACTGGAGACGCGAAACCCATAAAACAAGTGCCCTATCGATTGGCACACTCTTTACGTGAACCCTTGAGGGAGGAACTAAACAACATGGTAGAAGCAGGTCTTATAACACCTTCAGATTCACCTTGGGGTTCCCCCATAGTGTACGTCACTAAGAGTGACGGCACCTTACGTTTATGCGTGGATTTTCGCAAACTTAATGTAGTTGCCGAACGCGACTTATACCCGTTACCACGCATAGACGACATATTAGGATGCTTGCGAAACACCAAATTCATGTCAAGCCTGGATCTTAACAAAGGATTTTGGCAATTAGAATTAGACCCTGAAACCAAGGAAAAGACTTCTTTTGTCACTGTCCATGGACAGTACGAATACAATGTCCTACCCTTTGGCTTAAATTCTTCCCCAGGCGCCTTCCAAAGGTGCATGTCAATCATTTTAAAAGGCCTAGAATGGGAGCGATGCCTTATTTACATAGATGACATCAGTGAGTTCAGAGTTCAGAGGTTTTAGGCAGATTTTATATTCATTAAACACAGCCTGTTACATCGGGCCAAATAAACAGAAGTAATTTAAAAACTTATCCGTTTTACCCTCTCGTTGCGGAGTTACGGAGCGAATAATAAATAATTTAGAATTGTTTTGTTTGTTCACTGTCTCAGCACTCGTAATCAAACTACGTTGTCTGCCGTCGATTAATTATTCTCACCGAAATTCGGGGATTTACGGCGCGCGTCCTATTGCGCCGAGCGCGACCGTGCGCCGGCAAAGAACCCGGCCACTCGTGTTGGTATCGCTCAAAAATGTAAAGCTTTCATGAACGGACGCTCAATTGTAAGTTTTCCGCCTATAGCTTCAGTATTCGCCGAGAAACGGCGGGACCGGCTCGGCGAACGGAATTTGAATTTCGTTGATTCATAATTGTGCTTTTTGTATTTTAAAACCGCCATCTTGATGTATTTTTTGAGCTACAATGTAATACAGACTTAAAAAATGTTTATATAGGCCGTTAAAGATACTTTATTCGGGCGCAGCGAATTTTGAAATTTGTGGGTATATAACGTTTAAATCATAAAGCGCAAGGTTGTTCTGAGAGGTCGACCGCTTCGCGGGTGGGGCGCAGGGTCATCAGACTGATAGTTCTTCTCCGCGATATTTTTTTGCCAATTTCGCCCAAATTCTCAATTTAGGGGTGCGGAAAATTTTTTGGGTGGGGGGTAAAATATGGTTTGGGGAATTCCTATATTTTGACCCCACGACCCCATCGACACCTATGATTTAAATAAAAATGCACGAGGTCACACAGTTAGTAAGCTGTTAAACTATCACGACAATAGAAATTTATTGTTGATTTTAAACTTTGGAAATTTCAACCGAAATGCTCGCTCGAAAATCATTTGTTGTTCGTTATGCAACCGTCGTCTCTCGTGGCTAGCACTGTGGGGAGCTCCTGTTCCTGTTTCATTTTTAGCCGATGTGGCGCAATCTCTTGGGGGCTACTGTTGTGTTATATAGATTTGATGGGCGATTTTGCCACAAATACGGTACATAATAATTTAAAGGCCAACAATGTTGTAATTATTTATTTATACGAACTTTTAAAGGGATATGTACAGTTTCAGCTAGGAATGACTGGTTTCGAGTTCGAAAAAGCGCTCGATGTGTTCGATATTCCGTTTGCACAGTGTTGATATTATGTGCCCTTTATATGTGATCAAATGCGTAAAATTAATAAACCGTCATAGATTCATAAAGTTGTTTGAAATTGTGTAGTAGTTTGAAAATGCGTTTGAAAAAAAACCACTTGTTGAACAAGTCTTAGAAATTCGCTCTAACCCCGATGCGATTTCCGGCAAAGGCTCTAGCGATGACTCTTCTGAACTTATGGCGCACATTCTGTGTGTGTTCAAAATATTGTCCAACATTTAAATTGAACATAAAAATTGTGGAAAAACATTCAACGTTAGAATAATATGTTCCCTCTGCAACACTGAATGGGAACACATGAATAGTGTGTATCACCACAGAAGCTTGACTGTATGCGTCGTCCAGATAGAAATGTGTGCGCCGAGCCGATCGATATCGTTTACACAACACACGTGCGCAAAGGTATACATTTGATAGTATGTAACAACTTTCGTGAGTTCTTAGTATAAACTGTTGCAATGTGCCACATTGTGAATGTTGTTACATACACGCGCTTATGCGTAACAACATTCGTACGTTGTTACGCATAAAGTAGTTCATAACAATATTTGTCAAATATTGTTAAATCTATTTGTTACGCTCGAATGTTTTAGGTATCCCCATCCAGTTTGATATTAGCAGCCCCCACCAGTTTGATAATGGTGCCTCTTTGAGTTTCAGGTTGGTGCCTACTTCAATTTGCATATTGGTGCCCCCTCCAGTATGATATTGGCGCCCCTCCAGTTCAGTATTGCTGCCCTTCCAATTTATATTTGCGTCCCTCCCACGAACAATATATCCCCTTAAATCAATAGATATTGGACAGCTATACATACCCCCTTCACCAGTGAACAAATTATGTTTGGCTTAGATTATGTTTCGGGAGGGAGGGATGAACGATGTTATATACGACATGTCGCAACAGTGGAAAAAACAATACAAAGTCATGCGTCCTGACCGTTTTCTAAAAATAAATCGTAACAATACTTCTCAAAATTAGTATCTAGGATGTGACGGTAAAACCAAGCGGACGAGAGTTTCATGATATTGGTGCCCCCTCCAAATCAATTGTGCCCTTCCAATTGATATTTGCGTCCCTCCCACGAACAATATATCCCGATAAGATATTGGCCAGCTATGCATACGCCCTGCCTTCACCAGTGAACACGTTTGGCTTACTCTATGTTTTGAGGGAGGGGTATGTAACTATGTTACAGTCACACTGTCGCAACAGTGGAATAACAATACAAATTCATGAATTTTTTCAAAAAATAAATCGTAACAATACGTCTCAAAATTACTATCTAGGATGTGACGGTAAAACTAAGTGAGCGAGGTTTCATTTTTAAGTTATCATTTTGTTTGATAACTTGTAACAGGCTGCGTTTGATGTATATACCATCTCAAGTCCTACCACTGAAACCCCTAAAACCTCGTCGGCATTAAACCCTTCGAAACACTGACAACGCATTAGGGGGATTTGTGCTTGTTTCTAGATAGAACTGGAAGGGGCACCAATATCATGAAACCTCGCTCACTTAGTTTTACCGTCACATCCTAGATACTAATTTTGAGAAGTATTGTTACGATTTATTTTTAGAAAACAATTAGGACGCATAAATTTGTATTGTTTTTCCACTGTTGCGACATGTCGTATATAACATAGTTACATACCCCTCCCTCCCGAAACATAATCTAAGCCAAACATAATTTGTTCACTGGTGAAGGGGGTATGTATAGCTGTCCAATATCTATTGATTTAAGGGGATATATTGTTCGTGGGAGGGACGCAAATATCAAATTGGAAGGGCAGCAATACTGAACTGGAGGGGCACCAATATCATACTGGAGGGGGCACCAATATCAAATTGGAGTAGGCACCAACCTGAAACTGGAAGAGGGCACCATTATCAAACTGGTGGGGGCTGCTAATATCAAACTGGATGGGGATACCTAAAACATTCGAGCGTAACAAATAGATTTTAACAATATTAGCAATGTTGTTACATAGAAGTACTTATGCGTAACAACGTACGAATGTTGTTACGCATAAGCGCTTGTATGTAACAACATTAGCAATGTCGTTACATACAAGCGCTTATACTTAAGAACTCACGAAAGTTGTTACATACTATCGAATGTATCCTTTTCATACACACGTGTGTATATGCTGACGATGTCGAGTAAGCGCACACATTTCTCTGTGAACGACGCATACAGTCGAGCTTCTGTAGTAATACACACTATTATGTGTTTTTCCATTCAGCCTTGCAGAGGGAACATATTATTCTAACGTTGAATGTTTTTCCACAATTTTTATGTTCAATTTAAATGTTGGACAATCTTTGAACACACACAGATGTGCGCCATAACTTCAGAGATCATCGCTACAACCTTTGCCGGAAATCACAGTCGGGTTTCGAGCGAATTTCTAAGACTTGTTCAACAAGTAGTTTTTCAAACGCATTTCAAACTACACAATTTCAAACAACTTTATGAATCTATGACGGTTTATTTAATTTACGCGTTTGATCACATATAAAGGGCACATAATATCCAACACTGTGCGAACGGATATCGAACACATCCAAACACTTTTCGAACGAAACCAGTCATTCCTAGCTGAAACTGTACATATCCTTTTAGAAGTTAGTATAGATAAATGATTACAACTTTAATTATTGGCCTTTAAAACATATTATGCTACCAGTATTTGTGGCGAAATAGTCAATCTATAACACAACAGTAGCCCAAGATTGCGCCACATCTAATTTAGAAATGAAACAGGAACCAGGAGCTCCACAGTGCTAGCCACAAACGACGGTTGCATAACGAACAAATGATTTTCGAGCGAGCGGTTCGGTTGAAATTTCCAAAGTTTTAAAATCAACAATAAATTTCTATTGTCGTGATAGTTTAACAGCTTACTAACTGTTTAATAACCTCGTGCATTTTTATTTAAATCATAGGTGTCGATGGGGTCGTGGGGTAGATATGTCAGAACCCCCAAACCATATTTACCCCCACCCAGAAGGTTCCGCACCCTAAGTAAAAAATTTGGGCAAAATTGCAAAAAAATATCGCGGAGGAGAACTATCAGTCTGATGACCTCCCACCCCCACCGACAGTCAACCTCTAAGAACAACCTTGTACACTTATGATTTAAACGTTATATACCCACAATTTCAAAATTCGCTGCGCCCGAATAAAGTATCTTTAACCATGTATATAAAGCATTTTTAAGTCTGTATTACATTGTAGCTCAAAAAATACATCAAGATGGCGGTTTTAAAATACGAAAACAGCAATTATATAAATAAGACAAAATTCAATTCGTTCGCGACCAGTCAGCCATTTCTCGCGAATACTGAAGCTATAGCAGAAAACTTACCATACTGAGCATCCGTTCATGAAAGCTTTACATTTTGAGCAATACCAACACGAGTCGCCCAGTTCTTTGCCACACCGGTCGCACGCAATAAACAGCGCCGTCGATTGCTGGCTCAGATAATTAATCGACGGCAGAGGACATAGTTTGATTACAAGTGCTGAGACAGTGAACAGACGAAACTGACTGAGCAATTCTAAATTATTATTATTATATACACTAGTAACTCGCAAGCGAGGGTAAAACGGATAGTTTTTAAATTATTCTGTTTATTCACATGTAACAGGCTGTGTTTAATGAATATAATATCCTAAAACCTCTTGAACTCTGAACTCACTGAAAACCCTAAAACCTCATCGACCCTAAACCCAACGAAAAAACTAACGCATCAAGTATTTGATAGATCTAATCTTTAGATAACCGAACCCTCGTATTCGGCCTACCGAAAAACATATATAGACAATTCTTGGTGACCTGTACGGAATTAGTAACCAAACAACTGAAGACAGACTATATTCAGGAAATCGGGTTCGTTGACACTAAACATCATGAAAACGTCTAAAAAGCCATTAAATTATCCTGCTGACCTCTATATAATCAAATCATTGTGTTCAGAAAAACGGAAAACCTCTATATAGACTATTTTTGTTGCCATATAACAAACTACTGAAGACCGACTATTTTCTGGAAATCGGGTTAATTGACCCTAAACCCAATGAAAACGTCTGAAAAGTCATGAGATTCTCATGCTGGACTCTAGGTAAGCAAACTATCGTATTCAGCCTACCGGAAAACCTATATAATTCTTAATGACCTATACGCCATACGTACTTAATATGTTGTAAAAACCCCACAAACAAAATAATGTAATACCCTGAATTTTTTTGTATGTGCAAACAATATCAGTGATGTCATGAGATTCTCATGCTGGACTCTAGGTAAGCAAACTATCGTATTCAGCCTACCGGAAAACCTATATAATTCTTAATGACCTATACGCCATACGTACTTAATATGTTGTAAAAACCCCACAAACAAAATAATGTAATACCCTGAATTTTTTTGTATGTGCAAACAATATCAGCAAAAGCATAATGTCATATCCATTAAACAAAAATAGAATCGCCAGTTTGTATGTGTGCAACAAAAATAATACACAAAAAACGCGTTTCTATGTTATCGCAATGCTATAAATAGCTAGCCACTAACAAAATTTATAACAGTGTATGTCGACAATTTATTTTAAAATTCAAAAGTCAAAATATGTGTATATACCTAAGTACGAATTATACCACATTTCTTGCAAACTTGGCTTTATCATGTTCTTAACCTTGTCACGGAATACGAGAAGAATCGACACACAGGTTTGTACATCGCCCTGAAAACATGAAAACACTTAACTTGCTTTGTCAAAACAGACGAAATTAAAACAATAATCTTTTGGCCTCTAGCGAAAAAAAGGATGGGAGACCCCAAGATTTCCGAGACACAGGTAAATTTTTAGATTCACTCCAGGTAAACCCTACACCACCCCAGGTATATTGAGGCGACGCCAACAATGATCGTCCTAACAAAAAACAGTTACAGCTAAACACAATACTGCTTCTAATATTGCGACTATTCATGACAAAATTCTAAGTAAAATGAAGTGTGGCCTGTAGAAATACGCATTTTAGGAGGTAAATATTAAATATGCAACAATGTAAAACCAGGCGCTGATATAGGGGCGCCTCTTCCCAATAGCCAAACATATTTGTGAAGCGGCCACAAGGAGGGTAAATAAGGGGAAAACAAAAAATTTGCTCGGGTTTCCCCCAGTAAGTAAGTAAACTTACTGGATAAATTACCCCAATTTACTCTAAAATTTTAGTATTGCCAAATAATAATGTCAGAATTATTTTTCGCGCGGAGGGTGGATGACGCCGGTAACCCGAGCCTTTAGGAGTGCGGGTTAAGCTAATTTAGAATCAACAGCAAATACAATTAGACTGCGATAAACTGCACAGTAAAACAAAATGTCACCTGTCTATCAGCGGAACAGCAAGCACTGAAATCAATCAGAGGAATTTGCTGATCCCGGTTCAGCCCCAGCCTGGAACCGATATAGAGAATTTATCAAGGTATTGCACTACGACAATTTAAATGTAACTTTTCGGTTTGCTATGACAATAATTGTGCATACTGTACAGACACTATATTGCAGAATTATAAATTTGCTTTACCTTAATAGATGGCATCTTGGCTGACACAGCAGAGGTCAAAAATCACTGGGTCAGTGCAAAATAATCAATCAAATTTAGATCGATTTCGATTAAGCGAAATTTCGATAGACGCAGTTACCATCAGAATTAAATGCTCAAACAATGAACGAAGTTTCGATTTCAATCGTTTCAGTTTAAACGAAAATCCATTAATTTAACGAATTTCGATTGCGTCAAAATAAAAAATAATTTAATAAAAAATATTTGTTCGCGTTTAACGCATTTCGCTTAAGCAAAGATCGATCGATTGCGTTATCGTTCGATTTTAAGAACACTTAATCTGGCTAGTCCAAACTTCGGAAATCATAGCCGGGGGGCCCTGCTCACCTGCCGGGGGGGTAATTTTTTTGCCGGATTATTAAACGTAAATTTTTATGAGTAGAAGCCTTTGAGCCGGGGAGTGAAGCCGCGGGGTACCGAAAATGCCGACCCCCCCAGCCCCACTTTAAACTAGCCAGTTAATTCTGATTGTACCTGTAGATTTGGGCGTTTTAACAAATTTCCAATTATTTATTAAAATTTCGGCAAATTCCATCAAACTATGTTTCGATCGATTAGGATTTGGACTGCACTTACTTATGCCCGTGGCTGTACAAGCCGTCGAAATGGCTCCAATCAAATAAAACAGTACACAAGCAGTATATTGAAAAGGAAAAATAGGTTTTGCTGAACCAAGTAGAGGTGTTCCGTCTAAAATTGGCGGAAACGAGTCACCAAATATCCCTCTCGGAGGTTCTGAAAATATTACCTATAATACAATATATAAAACTAAATAATTGAATTAAACAGTACACAATACACATTTAAAATAGTTATGCCAGTACCAAATATTATGCTTCGTTCACATTAAGTCGCGCACACCTATTGTACATAATTATGGCAAAGATCATACTTCTTCAGAATATTACCGTAAGGACCATACCTCTTCAGCATGAGCGTATAGCGCACGTTCAACAACCGCGGTTGTATCAAACGCTGGCACTTTGGTATAGGTTGTGCAAGGAATTGCAATCGGCAGAGGATTAACCACAACAACCTGTAATATTTAACCCTTTAACGCTTGAATTATTGCGCTGAGTTATTCAAATTGGGGGTGGCAGGCCTGGCATTTTTCGGTTCCCCTGATTCCAAGGTGCCCCGGTTCATGCTCCCTGGTAAATTTTTGAGTCCCCCTGGTTCATTGCCTCTTAGCAAATTTTTTGTTTGCAATCGGCCTAAAGTATATAAAATTTGATTAAAATTTGTACTAAAATTGCGTTTTGAAGCAAAAAATTCGTAAATTTTATCAAAATTTGCTTCAAAATAGCTTTAAAGCATTTTGAAAGTGTTTCTGAGACGATTTTAACCTGATTTCTCTTGCCAAAATACCCTCTGGCAAAATCGGGCGCCCTCAGTTCATGCCCCCTGGAAAAATTTTCAGCGAATGGAGAGCCCAGATTGTGTGTCGGGCAATGCCTGACAATTTTGAGCTGGGAATAAAAATCTAATTCGAACTGTATGATTGAGAGCTGCGTAAAGAACCCACACAGCTATCTATACACTGTTGCTTAGTGCTTCAAGGAAGAGCCCGACAAAGCGAGCAAATATACACCACACCAAAAAAATCATTTAACACACAACAGTACTATAATGTAAAAACCGGCACAGATAGATGAAATTAAGGTTTGGACAAAGTTGGTTGTGTTTAGGCAAGAGTATGGCCATTACACGATCCCACACTAATTAGATCACATCACCAGATCAGAACTTGTATTCCACCGCAAATCTATCTTCTTGATGCCGCTGAGATGGAAGCTGGTGAGATAAAGGATCCTGACCGACCATATATAAGTTTCTGACTTCAGTGATGCTGTTGAAGTTTAGAGCACGTGTTGTGAGTTTTCTTTTGCATAGCAAAACTCACAGACTGCTTTGAGTTATTTCCACCTGTGGATTCCCATCTGGCAGAGAGTCCCTTAGAAACCCACTCAGCTACTTCAGATTTGACAAACCTAACACAGCCAACTCAACCGATCTCTCATTCCCATACAATGCAGAATGTCCTGGAATCCATCTTAATGTTACTTTGTTATGATGATCTCAAAGTTGCTTAATAGTTCTACTGTAGGAAGTAATTACTTTTGAGCTGATTGTTGGAGCTGACAGTGCCAGGAGTGCAGCCTTGCTGTCAAGTGATATGTTTTCATACCTACAACCTGATTTAATTAGTGGATAAACACAAGCAAATATAGCGTAGACTTCAGCCTGATGTTATGTAACCTAAAGGTATTGACTTGTATGATTCAATAAAGAAAGCAACTTCAGTTCCTAGCCGATCATGTAGATTCATACATCACCCATCTGTATAACAGTTTATAGTATATGAAGGCTTCCATACTGTGCTGCAACCAGTCTGCTCTGTCTGGTATATGCGCTGTCCAGGGGCATATGAGTCATGCTACTGTTTTAGCATCATGTCACTGAGTGCGCTGAGCAGGGGTATGCTTTTAGCCATTTACCGTTTTCTTAAATGACCGGTACACCCTGGGGGATCTCTAGGTGCTACAACCTTATCTTGGTTCATGGTGTGCATGAGCCTTTCTGCATGTTAGCCAATTTTTGAGCAAAACCGAGATGCATTTCGGCATACAAACTTTTGCAAATGCCTTAACACGCTATGCACGTTGTTTGGGATTGACTTTTACAGTAATCCTGCATGTATCGCGCAAATACCTGTCTAGAAGTTTCTCCAAGGTTTTAAGAACAACAGAGGAAAGACAGATTGGTGTGAAATTTCTCGGTGCATCATAAGTATTCTTCACAACTTCTGAGATTCTCCACTCTTGTGGAATATAACCGTGTGACAGGCATGCGACAAAAAGATTTGTACGCAGTATAGCGATGTACCTGCACTTTTTAATAGTGCTGAAATAATTGGACCTGGAACTTTAAAATTATTGAAGGTAGATATGGCATTTTTGATCATATTTAAGTCGACTATGCAGTTGCAAATGTTTAGTGCTGCTGTACTGGCTCTAAGTACGCGGCTATATGAGCACACCGTGGAATTGGATTCAATAGATCCCGTAAAATGGGTATCCAGCAACAGCTTTTAGGTTTCTGTTGCAGTTTTAGTGTAATTTCAGTTATGACCTTTTAGATTACCCAATTTGGGTGTTTCTGATCTACTTAACAGCGCTCGTAATCTTGCTGTCTCATTACAGTTCTCAATTTCTGAGAACATAATATTCATCTAATTTTCGCTTGGCGCTGTTCTTGCGGTATCATATAAACGGTGACATTGTCAGGTAGCGTGTCCAGTCAGTAGTCCGTCCAAGCGAGAATACATCTTGGTATTTCCGCAACCTTTCTAAATTTGGCTTCCACAATGAGAGTGTATTCCTGTCCCACAACTTATGAGTGCAGGATTCTCTATAACATGCAATGATGGAGGAATTTTGAGATGCAACCAGCACCTTAACATCCTCTTTGGTAGTCATATCTTTCGCACCTTAGGCGGCAGGGCGCCCAGATATATTTTGAGAATAGCTTTCCTTATCAATGTTTCTTAACTACACCGTTCTCACGAATGTTTGAGGTGTGACAGGCTCCCATCTTGAATGAGATGTACCGATGATCCGACAAAGATTCGTCGGTATGAACTTGCCACTCGCTTATCAATTTAGCCATCCTGGGTGAGCATACTGTGGTGTCCAACACTTTTGGCCTGATGGTGTTCAAGGAGGTTGGAGTTCTTCATTTTTCATAATTTCTAGTTGTGCTTCCCCATGCGGTGTGAAGTACGCTAAAGTCGCAGCCTCTAATTAGTGGGGACTCGTCCAGTTTTAAATACTTGGTGAGATTAAGAAGCACTTGTGAAGGCATCGTTTCATCTTCATGAGGTAGATAGACGGATTAGACAACACCTGTGATACAATTGCTTAAGCTGATTATCAGCGTAACACAATCAGGACTTGTGAGGTCCGAAAGCTATTTGGCTTTGACTTGTAAACAGGCATAATCTGTCTTCTACAACGAATGATCATCGGTATAATTACACGTAGATAGTTTGCTTAACATCGATACTAGAAAAACAGCTAAAACTCGCTTCTACCAATTTTCCATACTTGCCGACACATTCTTTAGCAATAAAATTTGTTTGCAAACTCTACCAACCTTTTTAATGCCGTTGTCGTCAGCTACCGGATGTTTCAACGGAACACCATTAGATATTCCGGCATGAATACGAGTACCACCGGGCCCCAGGCGCCCACTCGGTTCGTTTGGAACAAGTGATAGTCGCCCACCGCCACTGGTCATAAGCCCGGCACTGTTTGTTGATGATTTAACCACGTCAATCCGCTGCTGGAATGCTTCAATCGGCAATGTCCAGTCTTCGAAGCTTTGTACATCGGGAGCACTACAAGAGAAAAAGAAAACGTTGCCGCCATCTGGAAAGTACATATTGCTAACGTTGTGTACAACGAATGACAATGGATCTGTGATAAGATCTTAACTTAGGTCCACATATATCCTAAACTTTTTACCAGCTAGCAGAAACCAACTTAATAAAAAAATTCGCAAATTTCATCTTTTCGGATATTTTCTAAATTTTGGTTCATACCCCACAAAAAGGCACTCCGATAAAAATGCATAAGCGCAATGCTGTAGTTTTTGATCCCTGAATGATCTCCATTCGTCCACCACTGGCATAGAAGTATGCCTCCCATGACAAAAGCATACCAAGTGACACAAAAACTTGACAAATTTTTTTACAAAAACACCTTTATGAAGCACAAAATTAGATTAATCATATATGCTTTTATCCTCAATAGACACGTTTTGCACCGTTTTCGATCATTTATTAACAATTTTTCGTCATAAAACCAGAATTTTGAATATTTTTAAATTCCGAAGCACCCGTTCGACAAAGTTCATGGCAATTGGCAAAATCTAACGCCCTCCAGTTCCGAACCAGGGGCCCACGCTTCGGCAAAATTCATTCCCACCGGCAAAATCTCACGCCTTCAGTGCTGAACCAGGCCCCCGGTCGTGCTCCCCACCCCACCAAGCAAAATATTCAGTGAATACATAAGCCAGATCCCCAGTTATAAATTACTGAATCATCTTTAGTGACTTACTTGCCAAATGATTCGAACTCGTCAAATACCATTTTGCCCCAATCACTATCGCCGAAAAAATAGTCACTATAACCACCGCCACCACACGTCACCGTATCCAGGGTTGAAGTTGAAGCATTGGTCCTGCTATAAGGTCCGTTAGCGCCCAACAGTTTCTTCCGCGAAAGTTGAGATCCTTGATCTGTATTCACAGTGGTAACAGCAGCCGACAGTGTTCCGCTATTGAATTCCGAGTCAGAATTCGTTTCAGTTTCGGTAGCTGCAACGAAATTCCGTTGCCCGTGATAACGATGCCCCGTATTTTGCTGACCTTGTCGTCCACCGGTACTGCTTGCTCCTACTGCTATCGTCTTATCTTCGTTACGATGATGGTCTATAAATGTTTATACATTATACAATACCAAAAAATATAGCAGAAATGACATAATCATATCAGCGTTTCAGCTCATTCGAAACCAATTTGCCCTCGAATAAAATTTTACTAATTTTAGTATTTTCCCTCTCTCCATTAGGCCACTCGCTAGCGCTGCGCACGAGTCTCGGTCCGGTCTTATATTTGGCAACTACCCTATTTCGGTTTCTAGCATTTACGCTGTAATGAATATGTAACAAATCTAAGTTATAACGAATTCACATAACGTAGTACGGTAAAGGACAATTCAATGCGTGACCACAACTAATTTGTCAAGTCAACTATTCTGAATTCCACAAATTCGTCGACATAAACGAAAATTTCTATGACCGATATTTATGCAAATACCACAGCGAAATTTTTCATGAAATAATAAAATCATTCCGGCATTCAGATAATCATTATAGACAATTTTATAAAAGCTATAAGTGAGAACTTGTAATCCAAAAATTGTTAACGTTTTGCTCTGTAACGCATAACAGCTGCTGCTGAAAAGTCTTCATTAGACACAATTATGTCTTATTTTTTGGTACAAAAGTAAACTTTCGAACAAAAATATAAACGAAAACATATCAAGCAAGTGCACACAATTACGCGAATTCTATTAACAGATTTTAAGAACGTAGTACAAAACAGAATTGCATTGCAAACTGACTCCGAAGCTAGCAATAATTCCACAATACTTCTCTGACGTTCAGACTTCTAACAATCAGGACAACGGTAGCAAACATAGACAAACAAATCCACAAAAAGCTGACTCTATGACTTTCAACACTGAAGTTGATAAAAAGAAAAACTTGGAGACACAAAAAATTTTGACCAGGCCGTCAACAACCTGGACGACAGAGGCACATGCATAAACGAATTCTACAATAGGCTCACTCCCAAGTTACCAACGACCAGGGCGACAGAAGGAGAAGCTCAGACAAACAAAGAATTCCTAAATAAGTTGACGCACACATCGTCGATAGTACGGACCGACAGAAAGAAAAGCTTGGAGAAACAATTTCAAAAGCCGAGGCGCAGGTCGCCAATAGTGACAGCCGACAAAAGAAAAGTTAGTACCGACTCACTATACGCGTTTATAAATTGATTTAACCTCTTTCATTGTCTATATCAATCGATTTAGCCAACGTCACCGGTTGATTAGTCTCCGACGTACAAAGCAAATTTTTCAAAATCCGCCACGTTTCAGCGACCTAAATAGTTATTATTCGAGCAGAAAGCGAGAAGACGCAGAAATATTTGCAAGTTTTCGATGCAAAACTATGTCGTAAAATGAATAATATACTAGTATGGAAAAACTCCCTTTACGGGCATCGAAAAAAACCCTTACAATGTTATTGGGAAGGAATATAGTGTCGGACAAAATGTGCATAATTGGGTGTGTTAAACCGGTTTGCTAGTTAAAATGCTCTGCCACCTATAATGAAATACTGATGTATACCAGAAAAATGAGTCGCAGCAATGGTTTTGCTTTAAAAATGAACTTATTTCAAACATTATTGTCAGTAATATTTCAAAAATTGCAAGAACAACTACAACAATTCGTTCTAAGACAAAAACATGTGAATTCCAATCACAATACAATAACTCTTATTATCAAAGAAGAACCATCTGATTACAACATACTGCAATATCACATATTATTCATTTAATTATATCTACTGTGTTAATGTATAACATTTTCATTCTTCACTTGCCCGAAACTGTAGTCGGCGACACACGAAATGGTACATAGTCGCAAATTTCAAAGCCTGCACATGAGAAATGTCATTGGCCTAAACGAGCAATACTAATAATTCTCTATCCGTAATAATGTGAAATAAGAACCATATTTAGTAGATATACCATATCCTATCCGGGGCTTCCGGTATACAGGGCAAAAGAGGGGCTGACCCCAGTCGACGAAATTTAACCTTTATTGATTGCGACCTCCCCCACCCCCTTTAAACGCTGACCGCTATTTTTTCATATTTTGACCCCTCACAAATTTTTGGATCCCAAAATTCGCACATTTTCAACATAGAACGCTATATTGCTTTTAAAAATTTTCGGCTGCGGCGAGCTAACAATTTATAATTTTTCAGTACTTTCGGTCATATCCAACACATTTAACGTACAACATATGTGCAAAATGTCATCTTAAAAAGCAACAAGCAAAAAATAAACGAAAAAAATTTTTGACCCCTATTTGGCCCAACCTCCAACAGAGGGGCTTTGACCATTTGATTTTCAGAAAGTTTGACCCCTATTTTCGGAGGCCCACCGGCAGCCCATATCCTCATTTCATCACGTTACCAAATCAAGACTTGAAAACAAAAACCATATGTCTCGTACCTGAAACCGTTTTAGCCTTTCAGCGACAGCAGCATTATACGACGCTAAATCAGATGACTTCATTCCAGTAAGTCGGTAATTCAACGCAGAATTCACGAACCACATCATGTCGTCGTCAGAACCCTAAAAATTGATCCATCCTATAACGAATGTACGAATAAACCAATAATTTATAACATGCGTTGCAAGTTTATAAGTATTTCTATTCTACTAGATGCTCCAAATTACCAAAATTATACTAAACGGTGGAACATTTAAAACCTCGGGCAATTTAGCCATTTCCTTTCAAGAGTAGTCCAAACAAACTGGGGAGCTTGACAATGCTCTAACTGTCAGAAAAACGCCAAATATGTGTAAATTAAAGACTTAGTGTAATCATGCAAAGCAAAATTTCTTGCTTTTTTGACACTGTTGAAAAAATTTGGCAATTGTTAGCTAAATACGGAAACATTAGTATAATTTTAGTCGCTTATAGAAAACATTTTCTAATTTTTAGCTGCGCAAATATCACCTTGGAACAAGTCATAATTTTTCTGTATATAAACTGCGGGAAGCATGGGGCATGTAAACATACCGATGCCCCCTTATTCGGAAAACCCAATTCTAGCTTTTCAACTACTTAAACACGTCTATTATGATACTTCTTTAGCCTTGGCTCTAATAATATTCATATAGCGCGCTGTCGAATAATAACAAACTTATTTAATTTCAAAAAAGTTTAGTTCGTTACTCGCTCAAGTATTTTGCTGGTAAATATAATTTTTTAGTTTTAATAGCTTTTAAATTTCGAATCGTTTGATCAATCGGAATCCGCCAAATACTGTATTTTGAGTCAAAACCGAGAAAAATTACCATCAGGCAACCACAAAGACCTATACTCAGTGCTAAACCATGACCTCATTTTATTGTTGAACTATTTTCATTAATCTGAAGGTATAGACATAATCTTATCAGCAAAAATATTAGAACTCCTGCTCAAAAAATTAAATACATGATGATTAATCTGAAAACGAAAAGAGAGCATTTCAAAATTTTCGGGAGAAGATTTTTCAATTTCAATTTTTGTACGTGTTGTTAACGTGTACTCATTTTCGATAATGATGGTATTATTATGTGTCGCAACTGTATTATTAAACCACACCAAGGCTACCAACAACTCATAGGCAACCCATATTTTTATTTTTGTCCGTCATAGCGTATAACAAGTTATTTATAACATATGAGCGACCAGAGTAGCACCTTCTATTAATGTCAGTTTTAAAAGTGCCCACAATATTAAGTTAGAAAGTGACGGGGTCACCTATATTTGATAATGCCATATCTACCAATTTAAGCGGGGCACGGCGAAAATATTTCATGGCATGTATTTTGCATAAATATAGCTCGAAATGGGTCACTAATAACCTTGCTCGAAATTTTACTTGGCTGTGGGTATGGTTACGGAAGCCCATTCCTAGAATATTCCTTCTTCCCCTGCACTGGAGCGTTCACATTCCTATGAGTCTTGTACAATTTTATCGGTTCCAAACGGGTTGATGTGACGTGAAATATATTGTACATACGATTATGTGTTAAGGACAGAAACTGTTCGCACGGACCCGATTCCAATGTGAACATGGCGTTAAAATATTCCCTGGGCTAAAAGCCACATTATTGGTTTACTTTGTTTTACAGACACAACAAAACAGGAGCTTTGTATAGTTCTAAAACACAACCTGTCTTTTTAGCTTTGCTGCCTGACCTATCCACAGCCTTCAGAAAAGTGGGGGTGGGGGCATGTTCATTGTCAGGGAAAATTTCAAAGTGGAGGGAGGATAAATTTTGCAAAATACTTAATATTTCCATATATTCATATATTTTTAGAGTCGTGCAAGTATTTTGACGCTTTAAAATGACCCTTTCGCATTAAAAATAGTGGCAATTAATGATTAAAAAATTTTGCATACAAAAACATAATTTCTGAGACATAAATGTTTTTGCATTTAGTTGAGCATGGGAATATTTGGCCGAGTGGCAGGGTGGACGAACATGTGGGATTTATAAAGTGGGGGGTGTGGTGATCCTACCCAACCCGATGTGGAAACACCAGCCTGTCATCAGAGCGGCCTGGAACCTACTATTTTAAAGACACTGACTTTCATAAGGTACAAATACTCATATAGTATCAAAATACAGAATCAACATCTTTGTAAGAAAATGGCTCGTAAGAAGGTTCGCCGTTTGCATTTTGTTTTTTTTTCTTTTTGATTGTATCCGTTGTTCATGATTACCAAGGAGCCAGAATAGCAGTTGAAACCCATGAAGGCAATAATTATTATCGTGGATTTATCCTTTCTTACCGGGTCACTGATATACAAATTGCTTTGCATTTCTTGACCAAACGTATTCTTCTGTTTATGAGGCCGGCCAAACGTAGCTATCGAGGATTGTGAACTATTAAATCCTTCATTCGCCACAGCTTTGCTCACTAAACCAAACACAATGTGTATATATCATTACGTGTTGTGTATAACTGGGCTTTCCATGGAGGTTGGGGAATACTTTTTCTATCTATTCGGTGACAACATGAGCTCACTATCAGATATATAATTGACTTACCCAGGACAAGTTTTAAGCAATTCTCTTCAACTGGAGAATCATAACATGGTCACATATTACGCAATTAGGGTTTTTCAACGTTATTCCAGAGTGCTTACTCGATAAAGTACCGATGTTGCAAGTATTGTCATTCAGTATCTTAATTTTGTAATTTTTAACAAATTCGATGTGAAAAGAGGAAGAATGCCCCAGCCACATATTTACCTCATCAAGAACCGAACAATTGCCCCCTTCTCCAAAGTTGATAATCCCGGACATACCTTTACCTTGTAGAAGAGGCCAGCAAAATACGTTGCATTGTCATCCACTATTCTAAATCAGCAACCATTTTAAAAACCACCCTACCATACAACTCTGATTATACAATAGGTGCGGAACGTTTTATTCTATGGCAACGTTGATTAATACTTGCCATCCTATTATTAGTTGTGGACAAGGGTGTGGTTCATCATATCCGTATATTTAGGTGAAATTGACGCATATATCTCATACTCGGTATATGCGACAACTATCGTAAGATGTGTTCAACGATATGGTGGAAGACATGAGTCAATTCAAGTCTGGAACAAATTCTCTATATCTAATTTATTCTAGTGGAAATTATCCAAGTTGAAAATTACTTGAAAACTTGAAAAATGCAAGTAAAATTGCTTCCGTTAAACTAGAACGTATTCAGTCTAGATTTGTTTCTAGCTAAATAAGTAAATCGAACAGGATTAAATCTGAACAAAAGCAGAAATCTGTTAAAGAGAAGAATAATATCTGTCAAAATATATACAATAGCATGAAGTCTTTGCCTTTCCGAACTACCAAAATTATATCTGCGGGCATCAGCATGGGGGGCCCAAAGTTCGAATGTCGAGGTGGAGCTGCAAATACCGGGGGCACGGATTTCTCAAAGTTCAGCACATGAACTGGAGAACCATAAAGCACTGTGATTGTCACAGAAAACAAGCAATGTGTTATTTAACGACTGGCTACTATTATGGAATATGAGTTAAGAAAATTTGGAGATTTTTAACCAAAATAATACAAAATTTCATATTTTTAGTCCAACAAAAAGTCTCCAATTTTTGACCGTGCAGGAAAATATCTAGGGGAACTGGAGGAAGCAAAATTTAAACTAGGAGACCTGGCTAATATCGATATACGTCTACGGCCCCTCTATTCCCCCATTTGGAGAAGCCCGTCAGTTATAATGTTAATTTGACCTATTCAAATAAAATTTGAAGCCGAATAGGCTGAGTTAAAAATGATTCTAATAGAAAAGATTCAAAAATTTTTTGAATCGATTGGACTCTGCTAGATTTTACTATATTAATTATGCAGATATTAGTCAGGTAGCCCGCCCAAACTGAAATTTCGCTCGCTTTCCTGGTTTTACCGGAAATCTTTTTAAATTTTGGCGAACAGCTTCAGCAACCTAAACTTTTCGCAAACTGTTTAAACTCTCGAAATTTCCACTTATAGGTCGTTCTTATCGTCAAATTAATCAAAGAATTTCGCACATCAAGATAATGGGTTCATCTAATTAACCTGAGGTTAATACGTATATGTTGAAATAGACCGCGTACCAAGATCAACAACTTCTTTTCAAAAAAACACGAAAACACCGCTATAATAGCTTGTTCTTAGTATCTTGGAATCAAGGGGTCGTGACTTCTCTCAAAGAAGCCACTGTGCATAATTTTGTCGCTGGTTACTGGACACAATGTGAGGACATACGGATATCCCAATGCTGAGAACAACATCCGGACACAAATGGCCTCCGAATATCCTTGTATTGCGATCATACAATATAACTCTAGCGAATGCATTAATTCATTCGTTACAATAATTTCATAAATTACCAACCACTTCGAACGAGTCAATAGTGTATTGGTTAGCATGTCTACCGCGCATGCGGAAGGTTCGGTGTTAGATTCCTGACGGACTCATTATTTAGCCTGAGCGGGATTTAAGAACAATAAATAATATAGCTTATACTTGCCTATCACTTATTATAGTCTAAAATTTTTTACTTCTAAAGTTAAATTTTCAGAAAACACCAGTAGATTAGGATATCGACACAATTGCAAAATTTTAAGATCTGGGTCATTTTGAATAATGTGATCTAAGGGTTTAACAATTCATTTAATGACAATGTAAAACTACAGCTGACAAAGCATTGTATTTGCAAAAATATTGTATCAGGAAGAATTTCAAATCGATTACTCAACCATACGTTGATGACATGTGTAATCTGAAAATTCCAAGTATGCGCATAGAAACGGCAGTTGTATCAGTTTCCGTCTCAAGACAACAAACTGTGGACACACACTTTATCTAAAGTTTAGGAAATAACTGTAATTTTGGCTTTTTGTGTCCAACGAGAAACTCAGCGTTGGAGACCACAACCGCCTAAAGCATAAAGTTGCTGTTTCGAGTCCCACTTCTATCGACATGTTCTGATACCTATTACGTTTTTATTCAAACAGAGCTAGCCAAGCGAGCAGTTTCCGCTGAGGGCACTACTGGGAAAATAATGAAAAATTTCTTGTCTTTCGCTGTCATTCGTACCTAATTTTCGGATTGAGGGATTCCGACAAATTTTTTGTTCGATAACATGTGACGACAATTTACCCTTTAGTGGAACGTGAACAGCTCCGACCCATCTTCCGAATCAAAATGGCAAAAAAATAAAGTTTTTACGGGTTCTTTACCAAATCTGACCGCACGGGTACCGTCTTTCGCAGCACATATCTCACGACACAGGCTTCGCATCTGTTGAGACCACCAACAGAACCAGTTCAGCGAGATCTACAACTTTGCTGACCATGACTTTTTTATAAGATTACCGCTGTGGGGCATAATTATGGTTGGTCGACCCTTTGTCAAAAATAACGATTTTTAAGTCTTCGGCAAGTTATTTAGTGTTCTACCTTACAGTGAGTGCCTATTAGGTTATCAAGCGCGTAGGCTACGAAGCTCAAAATTGTCTGCCAGATTAAAAGAACCTGATATAAAAAACCACAGACATTTCTCAATTAGTGCCAGATAGCGTATTTGCACAAACCGTACGTAATTGAATTTACTAAGCAAGAAATACGTTTTGCACGACATTGCTACCGACTTGCAAAAGCCACACGTCCATTCGGTGCGATGTCCAGCGCCATTGGATTGGTCATTTGATCCATTTTCTTCGTTTCCGACAATTTATGCATCATCAACCAACCGTCACGGCCCGATGAAATAATTCGATTACAATCTGACTGGTGCCACATGATTCCTAAAAGTAGTACGTCATAACGATGCCAAGTTCTCCTATCTTTATCAATAACGCATTAAACTTAACTATTTTGAAAACGATTTCTCTAAATTGTTATTTCTAACTTTATCAATAACGATTTAAAACGAAACTTGAAACCCCAAAAATGTCGAGGCGAAATCAAACATGACCGGAAAAAACTAATATAACAAAACTCAATACTACTTCCTATATTTCGACTGTTCATCTTCACCACAAAATTCTAAGTAAAATAACACGCGACCAGCTAAAATTTGATTTTTCAGCAGGTAAATAATAAGCATGCCATAAAAATATGATTTACATGCTGTAAAGGCAATAATAACGCTACAAAATGCAATCATATGACACCAGCTAACGGCAGGAAAACGATTCGGGTTTCCCCATTTAACCTTACGGGAACACTCTCTAGTTTTTCCGGCCCTCCACGGTGGGTGCAGATCAAAGCCATCAGGTAAAATTTGAACCTGTGGAGAGACCAGGCACCAATGACATTGAGTTCTGTTCAGTTTGAAAAATCAGTGAAGGAGGTGTTGAAAAACGCAGAAAACACAAATACATATTTTGATGCCCAACGGGTGAACTTATTGGCTCGTTAGACCATGTAAAGTTACTGTAAACTTTTCCCTAGTAAAAGTAACAACAACGGGGTTTAATACCTACGCGTCGACGATATTTATATTGCACTTGTCTAGCAGAAGTCAATCGCTATTACTAATAGCTTGTCTTATCACCACGATGATCAATTCTGAATGTAGAATGTGTAATCTAGCAAGATGTACATATGAGACGTCGAATATCAGCCATGTTGCTTGGGTAGGTGAGAAGATATATCCGATTATTTTGGTCGCTTACGTGTATTTTGGGTGCATGGAAAAGCCCGTTTTGACTCTGCCCTTGAGAGCAAATAGTGACAACAGCAGCACACCATTTACAGCTATATAGAAGATGAATTTCTCTATAAATTCAACCAAACATCCATACTCGGGAGTTTGTAAAGATGCGATATTAACATTGTCGTGTATTTTGGGCCTCGTGAACCCATTTTAGAACCCGTGTTGTCTCAAATCCTGCATCCTAAGAGAACCTTGTAGCAAAATAGTATAAATAAACGTCTAAAGGCTTACCTGCTGCACGTTTGATTTAGATATCTTTATCGTTTATGGAGTTACAATAAACAACGTCATGTTTGGACCCTTCGGGACCCGACCAAAGCATCTTTGGTTCGGTTTGTCAGAGAGAGGGGGGTTGCGGAGCGATGTTGCAATCAGGCTTCGCGCCTAACTCACAAACGGACATTTCAAGTTCCCAAACGAGCCATCAATCCGCTAGCTGAAGTTGACACTCATTATACTCACAATTCATCAAAAAAATGTAGAAAACTTATTATTAATTTTCCTTGAATTTTCCTTACAATGATACACAAATAATTTTTAAAATGATGAAACTAGTATACAGTTAGTTAATACACGCTGTACAATAAGAGCCCAGAATACAGACTTACCCGTTACAACATCTTTGTGCTCGTCCATGCAATGTATTGGAACGAATGGACGTCGCGTATCCCAAATACAGATTGAAAAGTCCATGACCTGACCGCAACTGGCCATTTGAAAGTTGTTCGTCGTTGTCTGACGCCATTTGACTTTGCTCACCTGACCGATTGTTTGAATTGTAGCCGTTGGTTGTTGCGATTGAATGAGATCAAGACACGCGGCTTGGTGGATGTTCCAAACCTAAAGATAAATTCCCGGAAATCATTAAATTAACGGTGAGATGATGAACATTAACGATATTCTCGTAAAGAGCAAATAATAAAATGCAATGCAAAATAAAAAAACTAGAACAGCGATCGAATATATCACTATTGCGATCCAATTTTGAATTTCAAGGTAAAAGGTATAACTCTAAACACAGAACAACGGTTAGCGGCAGGATTAAAGCAACAAAATTCGTATTACACTTTAGCTGAACAATGAGGCTTACAAGGCTATTATACAGAGTTAGTTATACTGGGTAGTCCAAAATAGGGGGCGGGGGGCCGGCAGAACGGACATACCCCCGGCTCAAAGCCCCTGAGAAAAATTAACGTATAAACGCGACAAAATCCGGCAAAAAAATTGGCCCCCGGCAAAATCCGGCACCTCCCGGCAGGTGATCTGCCCCCCCGGCTATAATTTCCGAGGTTTGGACTAGTCAGGTATATAGGAGCTACAATGTATAAAAACAGACATCAAATTAGACACAAAAACTAAATACAGCTATATTATTAGTACGCGCAATAAACTATAAGAATTATTAAATCTGGCCATATTAATTAAAAACTGTTCACAACATAAGCATTAAATTCACACATAAACATATAACAGAAAATCGTCAATGCCGGTACAATAACTATGTCAGCATACATTGTGACCATATACTGTAAAAATGATTAAATACACATATTTGGCTCCAACATGTAAGTCTCAAATAACAATTTTATTTCAATTTTGTATGTAGAAAATCAACTATCAGATTTTATGATCCCCGAAGCGGAATACACATCCATTGTTGAAGAACAAATAATGTGAAGTTCAGTTTGATTCATAGATAACAAAAATTGGCGACTTAGGAGAAGTATTACTAATTCAGTCACATTTCCTAGCTTTTAATTAGAATCTGTTGCTAAGAATTCATTCGTGAAAAAATTTAATGCACCTGAGGCGTCATGAACGAAACGGTCCTATAGTTTATCAGTTATACTTGGCGAATATAATCCTTTTAATTCAACCCCAACAAAATTAATTTGACAAATACATGATGTTCATGAATAAAGAATAACTTTTTGTTCTTATTAGAAATTTTTAGTAATGTAATTTTTTTTGCAAAATAACAAAATATCATTGATCAGTGGGGTCATCTTAAGTGTATCCTATTGTAAGTGTATGTATTGCGGCTGTTGAATTAGTCCAAAATCACTAGAATGACAGTGCGAAAACTTAAATCTCACTGTGAACAATGCATTCATTACAATTATTATAATGGGCAGCATGATCTATTTTCCAAACGTACCTTTATAAGCTTATCTCTGCCGGCGGTAGCAAGGATTCCACTGTGATCCGGATGATAGTCGATTGCTGAAATTGGGCCGCCATGAGCCGAAAATTGATACACCGTACTTGTGGTACTTCGATAATCCCACACCTTGACGTTGCCATTTTCATCAGCGGCTGCAAACTGGTGGAAATTATGCGGATCGAATTGAATATCACGAATACTTTCGCCGCCGCTGAAACGAATTAAAACTACGTTACACAAGTTGCTCGAACAGCGAGGGCAAACCGAACGAAACAATCTACATTGCCGTAACCTAGCATATATGTACACTAACATTGTAGATATTTAATAATTGAAGCATCATGAAAATCAAATCAAACATGTAGTGTCAGTCACGTGCAGCAAGCATAAAAGTCGCTCAGTCAAACCCTAGAAAATTTCACTTCTGAGTTGTTAGGCTTGATACATAGTTTGAAAATGACTGCTAAGAAAAAAGCAAAACAAAGTTATGGATCACGATGAGACAATTTTTAATCCGGCGTCTCCAAGAAGTGAAGTCACTAAATATACAGAGGAACCCCCATTTGGCCTAAACAGCAGCGTTAAACTAGCTATAGCTTTTCGAATTATGGGACAGAAATAAAACGACTGAAGACTTTTCACAAAGTAAAATTTACCGTGTATCATGTGCTGTTGTCACCAGTTTTCAAATAAAGATTTTTAATCATCCCAGCGCTAACGGAAAAAACTGAGTTCGTCATATATAGCATACAGACGGGATTACCTGACCCTGCGGTTACATGTTGCTTCCAGCTTGATCGCATGTCACCACTCGTCCCTGTTTGTCGCAACTTGATCAATATGTGCCACCGGCGTGTTAGTCAATAACGTAACAAACTAGGACGAAAAAAACTGTTGGTGGAACTTTGATTTTTCATTTTCGCCCAAATTTCATAGCCTCTTCCGTAAGTCCTCACCCAATGTGTGGTTCAGGTTACATTTGAAAGCTTATTTACGATCCTGCTGTCTGCTATCTTCAGAACGTGCCGGACGAGTCGCAATGGCTAAGCTTTCAGCAACTCTGGTAATTTAATTTTATGCCAGTTCCATGGCACAATTCTTCTGTGCTAATATGTTTATACTTAGTCTCACAGAATCCGTCGAAGGCAAGAATTTTCGCAGGTTTCGATCTGTTACAGGGTACTAGATTTTATTGACCATGTCCCGCATGCATTATAGTAGTACCGGTCGGACGGCAGCGTTGTATATTCGATTTTGCTAAATTAGACACATCTGGTTACAAAATATGTGCCTCAATCCTGCGACAGCTGATACTGGTCGGCTGATACGGTTTGTTATTTCGGCGCTAGATGCCCCTGTAGCCGTGAAGACACTGATCAGATTGTTGAACTAGTCAATGTACCCTACTATAAAGTGAACCCCCGCTGGAATTCGTTCCAAAAATGAAAGTGCTCCTAAACAATTACTCCATTCACATGTTTTTGCCGGTTGTGGACAAACAAGTAAGTAATATTATTCGCAAAAATACCAAAATAGAAATCGAAAGTCAACATTCAAAAAGCTTACACAACGAATGTTTTCACAACACGGTCGCTGTCAGCATCGTAGCAACAAATCGTACCATCCAACGATGCGCTGAGTATGACGCTGTCGAAACGCGGATGAAAACACACTTTGTTCACTGTTCGCTTATGCTCAGAATAGACGATTTCTTAAAATAGGAAATTAAAATTCTTTTGTTTGTTCAGAAAGTTGAGAAGCATTAATGCATGCCAGATTTTAATCAGGTTCCGACACAAATATGCCGATTTTGTAATAAATATACTAATGAAACCTTGCTTTGACAGGATGCGTCCTCAACACACTATTTTTCAGATAACAAAAACAGCGCAATAAAGACCACCGCAGAAGTATGCACATAACTAACCCAACCACTCATAAGCTTTTGATACTGATAAAAACTTTGAACAGAGGAGTATGAGCTGTATGAGAAACAGAAGAATGATAAGTAAAGGTAAACGACATGCGAAAAACACCGAAAAGCTGTAAAAAAATTTTCCACTGCGGTTTCAATTCAGATGATGAGATCAAGTTCAATAGATTGCGTCACTGCGTTAGTCAGGTACAGGGAACGTTAAAATTGGATTGAATGTCTTGCTACAATTCCAACACGGTATGAAACTTGTGTGTTTAATTTCAGTGAACGAATTCAAGAATGTCTTCTACACGTCATTTTCGTCCCCTCAAGTAATAATCAAAAACACTTCCGTGCTTAAGCAAACACTCTAGAATCTCGGTAACAGTTCAGCCGGCTTTGATATATTATTTTCACTACAAACCCCTAAGAATTTTTGTTTTAGTTTGGTTGCGTGTAAGATGTGAAAAGACGTAGATTTTACCGAACACAGTACATATATTTATATCATCATACACATATTAGTTCGTTAGTTGATTGGCCGATTTCAAACGGTATGGAAGTCAGTATACATATCCACGAAACATTTAAGTAGCTGCAGTTGTCGCTAAGACATAATTTTGCGAGAAACCTATATTCACAAAAGATTTTTATTTATGTTGTCAGCAGGGAGTAACCGGAATTCCGGTTCCGGCGAAAATTGTGTTCCGGTTCCGGCAAAGGGCAAAAACCATACCGGAACCGGAATTCCGGTTTAAAAATTTTGTTTGAAATTTTCCACGTTTTTTGCTTTATCCTGCAATCCAAACATATGTAATATATATTATACAATGATCAAGCTCCAATACAACCAAGCAAAAGAAAAGACTAACTAACCAATTTGCCGTGTAAAACGTAAGTAGGGCACATAATTTGAGCAGGAATTTTTGATAATAACCTGCAGGAGGTTGTTAAATCAAAGCCCGGTCAATGCTTGTAGCAGCTATTTTACACATCCAGAAGTCTGTTGGATACGTTTGAATTAAACCGGTCCAAGTCGGTAACAGAGTATGGCTTACGCAGAAGTACTTAGGGTATGCTTTGCTAACATAGATTGCGTCAGGCACCCGCCAGTGCGCTTGTAAACTTGGTAAATCTGTTTAACTTGAAGTAAAATAACGTTATCTGCAACGCAGCTAAACTGCTTTCTTGGCAATGAACTGTATTTATTGAAACTGTGCGAGCAGCATCACAGTGTGTCTCATTTATAGCATTATGATTAGAAAGTTATCATGGTTCCGGTTGCTGGTTCCGGTTCCGGTAAATTTTGGTTCCGGTTATTCCCTGGTTGTCAGGTATACTCACGCAGATAACTATCTATAATGCTCACAACTTTCAAATAGAATATAGTTTTAAACTCTCTAGCAGGTAACTCGAAGTAGAAATATAGATAAACGATGCATAGCAATCTATCAATTTCCATAATGTTCCGTTTTATTCTGACATAACACTCACAAACAGTCTAACCAAAACGTGTTGAGCAATTAGGTAGAGTATTTTCGCTTCTGGGCGGTGGCAGTTATCGCGGATTTCTGCTTTTGATGAAGCGAAAACTAATCCAAATATCCCAAACATGCAAACACAAAAAATAACTGCCACATATTATCAGAATAGTATTTGGCCCATAAACTGAACACATACGCGTGAACGGAATTTTTGATGGAGAAAGAAACAGTGACGAAATTAACTGGCGATCGACACACTTCGCCAAGGCCGTGAAGTATCTAACTAGTAATTATTTTTTTTAAATTTTTTGCGCTTTTCATAAGTACAACTATACTAGTGAAGCTCGCTTGCGAGCCAAAATTCGAGTGGTGAGAACAATCCCCCGAAGCAGAAGTGTGAAAAATATTTACTACACAATATTTTTGATGCTCGCAATGAGCTTGTCGGCCCAAAAAACCCCATATCCCACACTAAAACCAACAATAAACACAGATTCAGGTGCTTTTCCCACAACTTCTCACGAAAAATTTCGAAAACGTCATTTTTATGCCAATTATGAACCAGAAGTGTAAAAAATATTTGCCCAGCAATATTTTTAACACTAGGAATGAGTTTATCTGCCTAGAAAACCCCATATAAGACACTAAAAGCAACAATAAACACACATTTAGGCGAATTTCCCACGACTTTTCACCAAATATGGAATTTGGCGCCAACTATAGGCTTATAGACTCCAGATTGGGAAGTAGTTGAAAAACTTGTTACATATCACTGGAAAGCCCTGGTAAAGCTACATGGAATAGGCCTATTAGTTTGCGGATACCTCGTTCACTTATTGAGAAAATACGCAAAAACTGGAGGGGTGCCCGAAAAATGGGCCAAAATGACGTCATTTTGCCCCATAACTTTTCCCACGGGAAAAAATTCAAAAATCGGACTCCGTTATTTCACCTAAATCGACCATTTCGGTTCGAATGAGCTATTTTGCATCAAAATCCACCCAACCGTTATGGAGATCCAGGTGCGACAGACACACAGACAGGACCTCCTCAACACGCCCTCCAGAGCCAAAATTGAAAATTGCACTCGCTCGCACTCGAATTCAAATACTACATACTTGATCATTAACTATTCTTTGCCCATGATAGACTATACTGAATTGTATTGTTTTTGCATTTACTATTTTCATGATGCCACAAATATAATCTGTCTCATCATATTTGAAAGCGGATATTCCGTACATATAGGAATTGCGCTTTTTATAAAAGAAACTACAAACCTATGACGTCTGAGAACGTCTGAGTGAAAAAAATTCACGCGAGATTTGAAGGATAAGAAAACACTTTTGACCTTTTTTCAAATCACATCGACGGATCACTAGCGAACTTGGTGTGGGTACTTTTAGTGTTTAGACGTTCTTTGGATTGCCTATGAGGAGTGTTTTTAATTTTCATGATATATTTAGAAGTTCCTGCGTATACTTCATTTAAAATTTTGGGCGATTTCGGTTTCTGTGCTTTCCTGAAACAGCACGCTCAACGGTGATAAGCCATCATGATTAAATTTTTAGATAAATCTTTCCTCGGCGTTTTTGGCTAACGCTCCTAGGAAAATATACCGGTTACAGTACCGTTAAAACATGTACAGCGGCACCATTATATGAATATGAAAAACTCGGTTTGTTGATTTAAAAATTTTATTAGCCTGGTTTTAGGGCAAAAAAACCTCAACATCAAGTTGGGAGTCATAAATTTCTCGACTTCTGCGCCTGATGTGATAAATATGTAACCTAAAAACCTAAGGATGATCAGTATTCAGAACAGTATAAATACAAATTATTGAAACGGAGAGAGCGACGCGAACGGGTTTCCACCTATAGCTTTCTAGCTGCAAAAATCGTAAAATTTCTTTTTTGTTCCACTGTAGAGATTATAACCAGATGAATGGATCTTCACAAATATTTTATTTGGTCACAAATTTGGCCTATTTGTGCCTTTTCATTAGACGCTAAACCCAGCAATCTTCCGAGTAAACAACCCCATGTTTGCAATTTGGCCATTCGTGTACCTGTCTCTCGCGACCTATAACTCGAAATAGAAGCTTCGCTGCGAAAAAAACTACACCACCTTGCAAAATTCTCCCCTCAAAGCTAAAACTTTATCGTTATGCATTTATTTATCCGTTTTCGAGCTATAAGTTTAAGTTTAAAAATACCCTAAAAAGGCAAAAGTTCTATATTTTTGCAAAGCAATTTTTTGTTAATTGAGGGTGAACGAGCGGGGTTATTTTAGAGAGGGAAGGGGGCGACCCCAAGGATCGGCTCCCCCCTAGACACCGACCCCTACTTTTTCGCAAAAACGACCCCTTAAAATTTACGTTTTTTTTCAACTCGTATACACGCATATCGTAGGCTAAAAGATCAATTATTTGGTCACCAAACCTAAAATATGCATGTATATAGTATGGCCAAAAACTGAAAACCAGCGCCACAGAGGTATGGTGGGACACCTGAAAGAAAAAAATATTGTATTAATTTTTATAAAATTACTGACCCTTAAGGGTTCATGACCAATAGTTTCCGAAATGACCCCTTGCTACTGACCCCTTAGGGGTTAGTAAATTTTTCCGTTTACTGACCGCTATCTGGGAGGGCCTAAAATAACCCCGGAACGATAGGGTTATAGGGTCATTTAGCCCGTTAAACACGTTGGCTTCATTGTTTTAACACCATATTGGCAGTGTTATTAACGTTACGGGACGGTGTCGAAGCAAAAAAATTTGGTTACTTTAGGAACAAAAAATTTGGCCACTTTTAGGTGTATGTAGGGGTTGCTAAATACAATAAAAATGGTTGTATATGCGTCGTATGCATCAAATAAAACAAGTCTCAGTGGTTCTACTACGGTAAAATCACTATTCATATCATAATTTTTTTTAATTTGGGATTTATAAATTTCAAATTTTGTTTTGTCATCTTGGAAAAAGCAATAAGTTTTTCGACTTTGATATATGACTAAAATGACCGTGCCGTTGTTACTGTTGTATTGCTGTGTATAATTGACATCACGACTTTGGAGACCTGAATTCGGAACGACAAAATAGCAAATACGCACAGAGTTGCCACGCTTCCTCCGTTTCAAATAGCTTTTTGAGTTAATCTAATATTAGTTTATTAGTCCTCTAATTATGCGTCGTTCACAGAGATCTGCGTGCACGAAAAGCACACCATAAGCTATTGCAAGGACGATATATTTTCGTTATGGTATTGCAGAGTGTAAAGCTTTTCTGTTATGGTTCCAACAATAGCGTTGTCCATAAATATTGTTGTTGCAATAACGTATGCTTTTAGTGCACCTAACAAAGAAACTATATTGTTGTTGCAACATCAATAACTTGCTCAATGCCATTGTAGCGACAATAGAATCTAACATAAATGCAGCGACAATAGTTTTTTCGTAGCATGTTAGCAACAGCAGCAGTTGCTGATATATGTAACTGCAATATAATGCTAGCTTCTAAGAGTAAAAGTAAAACAGTAAAAGACTAACAGTAAAAATTTGGTTGCTATTGTAACGACAATAGCATTTATAAATTAATACGGCCACAGCCATAACCATGCCGTATAACAAAATCTGAGCACGATTCACCTTGGCTCTAGCCCTCAGAAGTCTGAAGGAAGGTCCACTGGGCCCTTTCAAAAACGTTTACCGTCATAACTTTTGCAAAACAGTGTCTATACTTATAAGATCTCTTGACAATTCATATTCAATATCATTCTAAACGTTGGCATGGTTCCTTGTTTGTAGGTATATGCATGGCAATGCAATGCGGCCAATGCGCCATATTATAAAGGGCCCAGTGGACCCCCGTCAGACTGCTGCGACTATAATTTTTATAAAGTTTAGATATCATTTTTCAACACAGGGAAAGTCTGAAGGAGGGTCCAGTGGACACAGCGTCTATGTTTTCGCCATTCAATGTAAGCATTTATCTTCTATTATTTTAGAGCACTTGTAGTAGATCATTACTATAACACTTAAATAATATATTAGAGTGTGAATTTAATTTGCTAAAAATTTAACAGGGGTCCATTGGATTCCCCGTAGACATCTGCGTTTGTTGCAAACCTCAGACTTCTGAGTGCTAGACCCGAGCACAAACTTCCAACTCTACCAACTGGGCAGCATAATAGGAGTTTTAATTTAGCCCGCAGGTGTCATTGCCAACGCAGTCTTATAACCTTATTTATAATGTAATTATAATAAAAACACAAACAGTTTAGTGTCATTCTTTGCACTCCCTCTGCGTTTCGCCTAGGAGGCCGCTAGTCTCGATAGGGGCCGCGAATGTTATAAGGGGGCCTCGAGTAGCAACATTTACGTGTAGTTTTTGTTAGGCCGTCCTTTGAGCTCCTCCTACCCTCTGAGGGGATGGCTCGAAAGCCAAATGGGGCCCCGAATGTAGTATGGGGGCCTCGAGCAACAACGTTTACAATGTAGTTTTGGTTAGGGTTGTCCTTTGCACTCTCCCTAACCTTCCCTTATGGAGTCTGGGAACCCGATAGAGACCCTGAATGTTGTAAGGGGCCTCCAGTAGCAATATTTACATGTAGGTTTTGGTTAGGGCCGTCCTTTGCACTCCCCCTACCCTTCCTATGGGGACCTGGACCCCGATAAGCCATAATATTGTAAGCGAGCCTCGAGTGGCAACATTTACATTTTGTTTTGGTTAGGGCCGTCCTTTGCACTCCCCTACCCTTTCCCTGGACATGGTGGCTCGGACGACGATAGGGGCCTCGAATGTTGTACAGAGGAATCGAGTAGCAACGTATACTAGTAGACTGTGTATCTCAGCAAGGCAAATTTTAGCAATCTGTAGAACACTTTAGTAACTCTATAACCCTGACTATCTGAGGCGACATTCCTTTTATAATATATTATTATATATTCCGCGAGTACACATACACTGGGCTATTCCTAGATATTCCGGGACTAAACATACACCGAGATATTCCGCGACTAAACATACACCGAGGTTTTTGTGTCTTTCAGGGATGGTAATATATGGTATAGTTATCTGAAAATGCATCTTTTAAAACCATATAGCGTTCATTGACCACAAGTTATCACAAATATATATTTTGCAGATTCTGACCCGTGAACGCATGCTTCAGCCACCCACGTAACCTATGAGGTATAGTAGTCCTTTTATAACACAGTACCACCACCAATTTTGTCACCGAGGAAAAATACGTTTTAAAAAATTTTAGAAAATAAGTCCAACTTATTCACATTATAGGTTTGATGGGTTTCAATAGGTTTACGATCGAAGAAACCGATTTCTAGAATTGTAGCAAGTCTTTCGGTTGTTTAGTACTGCGCGAAGGGAACCAAGAATGATCCGTATATAGGTTTCTCGATATGCTGAATAAGACGGTTTCTTATATACAGTCGGCGATAAATATTTCGTCCCTTACTAGTGTGTTTTAATGGGTTTAATGACAATGGGCGTGATTTGTAAGATATAGCAAGGTGTTCAGTTGTTTGACTATATATTGCGTGTAGGGAATCGAGAAACGTCATTTTTTGATACGCTGCATGGGAAAGTTTGTTTATCTACGGATACTTCATGTCTTTTCAGAGGTTTTCCGTTTAGTGTCGATAAATCCTTATCAGAATATAGTCTGTTACATACGACATGTCACAGGTACACAGAATTCTACGAAATACTACTCCAGTTCGATATTGGTTCCCCAGTCCAGTTTGATTGGTGCCCCCTCCTGTTTGACAATGGTGCCCCCTGCAGTTTGATATTGGTACCGCCTCCAGTTTGATATTGGTGTCACCCTCAAGTTTGACATTGGTACCAACTCTTGTTTGATATTGGTGCCCCCCTCCCGTTTGATATTGATACTCCCCTTCAGTTTGATATTGGTACTCCCTCAGCTGGATATTGGTCCCACCTCCAGTTTGCTATTGGTGTCCCACCAATTAGATATTGGCCTTCTCTGTTTTGATATGGGTGCCCCCCCTAGTCTGATATTGGCGCATCCCTCCAGTTTGAAATTGGTACCCCTTCTTAGATATGATGTACTCAACTAAACTTGAAAATAGCCAGAGTTAAATTCGTCAGATCATTGCTAATGGTCAATCCTTATCTGTCGTTTCACATAGTACTTAAAAATTGACCATTTTTATAGAAATCCAGCGGTTTTCTTGTTAATTTGCTATCGACTTAACTAAAATGATGTATTTATCGCGTTACTACATCGTAGTCGTTAAAACCCGTTAACAATATAATTCTAACAATATATATCTCCAATTCAATGTTTGCATTAATAATTGCCGGAACTAAACAACAGATTATATGTAATAATGTGGCAGAAAACCCCTTTACAGTTCACCGCCGTTTTAGTGTGCATCGTCAACTGAATTTCATCGCAATATTTAACTTGGTCGAAATTAGAAAATTTGAAGATTCGGCCATATCAAACAGCGGCTAACTAATTTTAGAGAAAACATTCACAAGACGAAAAAAATAGCGACGTTTCCATACATACCCAAGGTACGAAATCCCAAGGGAGATAGCCACGTCATCAGAAGGCGAGGTTTTGGGCATCTCAGGGAGTCAGCAGGTCAGCAGGAGGGTGTGGGGTAGGACGAGCTGTCAGAGGGTCCTAGTCTCAGAGGCAGTAACCAGCGCTGAGCATGTATGAACATTTCGGAAAACAGGATACATTACATACTATCTACCGCTGTCGACTTGCTCAAGGAAAGGTCCAAGTTGGCTAATAAACAATACGCTGAATAAAGTTCTAGAACGTAGCAGCTGATATTTTTGATCCTGGACAACAGTCGTGAAAGCCGTAGGCGTGCCGTTTTAGGCCAAACAGTTGAAAATTATGCGGAATACTAGACAATAGCCCACGATTAACAAACGTCCTATCAACGCCAGCCGTTAATAATTTTAGGCCAATAAATAAGCGGAAGCCGTCGGCAAGCCGTTAGCAGTTCTCTGCTGTTGCACTTTAACGGTGACACAAAACATTCATATTTAAATCTACAAATTTTAACAAATACCAAAGTTGAAGTACGTTACGAAAATTCCTATCATAGTAAAAGCGGCTTCTTTGCAGTCGACCGCCCAATGAACGGAGCCAGCCGTGGACCGGCGGTCAGAAGCCGTTGGGCTACTTCCATGAGCCTAACTTTAAACCCGGTTCCTGCTCACACAAATATGCACTACACTGCTTCGAAACTGCGCGCGGATGCAAAATGAGAATGCATCATCTGAGGTTGAATAGCATTCTTCGACCGTCTTTTGGCTGGCTAGCTGTGCAATCTGGACAGGACAATTAATACCATATGCAATGCATAGATCTAGGCATCTTTCAACAATCTGATAAGTTAATGATCGAATAAGCTTATCGTAAGATAGCTTCGTCTATCAAGTAGCAGCCGATGCAGCCAGTCCCAAAGCAAAGCATCAAAAAGAATAAGTACACTGTAACGCCTTTTACCTTGCCTTTAGATAATGTTATACGTAGACGCTATTCCCTGAATTGTGGACTCAGATCGACAAATCAAGCAATCAGGGAAACACCCTGAGCCCCTCGAAAGACACAGATATACAATTCCAAAATGATAAAAAATCAATATATGGTTCTGATATATAAGATTGGTATGTTTTCGTATTTTTGGTAGTTAGACAAACCAAATAAAGAATTCTGTTGTTCTGAACTATAAAACTGACTATACCATTGCCTTTCGGTGTGATTGTGTTGCGGATGTATTGGGCTTTTTTAGCAATCTTAAATCTAAGATGATGACTGGTGAGTTTTCGATAACATTTTTAAACGGAAAATGGTAAATGTGCTGACTTTTTCTTGTGTAATCCTTCGCAAATTTTGACAATATCACGTTTTTAACGATGTGGCAATATGCAGAGAGGCAATATTAGTGCAGCAATATGTGCAAGCTTAAATTATTGCAGCTACAATACAAAATTTTTTGAATTGTCGCCTCTTCGCTGTTAAAAGTATTGTTTGTGTAAATGTAAAGTAGCCGAAAATTAACAATATCAGACAGGAGGGGGCGCCAATATCAAACTCGACTGGGCACCACTATCAACCAGGAGGGGAGCACCAATGTCAAACTGGATGGAGACACCAATATCAAACTGGAGTGGGGCACCACTGTCAAACTGGAAGGGGCACAACTATCAAACTGAAGGGGGCACCAATATCAAACTGGGCGGGACAGCAGTATCTAACTGGACAGGACACCAATGTCAAACTCTATGGGGTGAACCAATATGAGGAACTAGAAGAGGGGCCAATATTAAACTGGAGAAGGAACCAATATCAAACCAGGAGGAAGCACCAAAGTCAAAAACTGAACGGACACAAATCTGATCTGGAGGGGCCAGCCAATATCAAACCTGAGAGAGGATACGAATATCGAAACAGGAGGGGGCACGAATACCGAAGCCTGAAGTGGGGTCGCAATAGTCAAAACAGGAGGGACAAAATATCAAAGAGAAATGTCCTGAACATCTAAGTGGAGAGGCCAGATATCAAACTGGAGGGGGCCCTAATATCAAACAGAAAAAGTGGCCTAACATCTAACTGGAGGGGCCAATATCAAACTAAAAAAGCATTTACAATATTCATAATGAAGGGGGCAATATCAAAAATGTGTGCCCAGGTTATATACTGACATGTGATATGTAACTCTGTTACATGCGACATCTCGTATATAACTGTGTTACGTACGACATGTCGTATGTAACTACGACAGATCGTACGTTAACACAGTTATATACGACATGTCGTACGTAACAAAAATTTTGAGTAGATGGGCGCATTATTCTGTGAATAAGCTAATTAATTTCTGCAATATACTTATCCTACGCGTCAGCAGTAGAGTCTACAGATACTAAACTTAAATAAAATTGGTTTACTGGAGATTGCCCTCTTTACAGCAAATTTTGTTACGAAAAAAGATGTTTATGTCGGATAATACAAAAGAAACGCAAGGAAAGAACCCCAGACGCAACTTCTGTTCTCAGGTTTACGTCAATAAAGGCTACTAATCCTCAAAACCTCTTGCTCAATCCTTTTATTCTCATATTTAATCCGCAAGTATGCAAACGATTCGTTTGACAAAAAACTAAAAGATCTTGGAAACAAGATGAACTTAGAAGTACAAGGCGCACCAACCCGTTGGTGAATTCATGGAAACATTGAAACTAAGCATCAAGAATAAATTTATAAACTTAGAAACATCACTAAAATCACTTTTCAACCATCAACATCGATAAGAATCTAAGCTAAGACGCTTATGAGTAACTTCTCTAATATTGAATAATCGTGCCCGTTCTAGCCAAACGTTTAATTGCAACAAACAGCGTCATTGCTCCATATGTGGTAGAAATATTAGTCATTATAGTACTCAGTGTCGCTCAAAGATTTGAAATACTTTCAGTTACATTATAACCTAAACCGACTGTTTTAAAATTCACCCCAACACAGCAGAAAAAGTTCGCCTTTTAGGGGCTGAGGGTTTCATTTCAGGAAGAGAAATAGGGTTTCTCCTGAAGAGGGCATAGAGGGTCGGAAGCTGCTTTACAAAAATCAGCCAAAACGATATAAATATAAAAAAACATATATTCTACGATATCAATGCTATAAAATGACAATAAATTCCAAGAATTTAAATCATACGCCACATTGCTCTGCCTAAATTTACCATTTGCGAATGTAGGGTCGCCATGTCTGCAGTCCAATATTTATGTGACTCATGTCTGGAAATCGAAATATAAAAATAAAAGCCCTTTTGATAATATAGAGAGTACATAATAACAATTTTAAAACGCTGCTACTTATTCTCTCCAGGACTCTGTCGGTTGCGGGCGAGAATTTGAACATTATTGGGGACATTGAAACAAGTATTAGAAGTAGTCAAGTGACAACATAGTTTTATACTTGTTTCCAATTTCATCGTCATTGTTTAATTGGCATTGAGATATTCCAGAAAATTCTCTGATGGATTTTAAAAAGCGTTTAAATTCAATGTAATCATAAAACATGCCATTTTGTAAGTTTGAAAACCTCAAATTTCAGTTATCTTAATGATGTTAAAATGCTTAGCAAACTAATTATTCTTGCACACACAAGAAGGTGGGGTATGCGGAGCTTTCAGCGTGGAAAAGTTTGGAACCTTCGGGGGGTCGGTAGATGTGGCTTGAGGAGGGGTCTTGCCCTTAGGGTAAGGGGTAACCCTACCTACCTCCATCGACACCTTTGGACTGATTACAC